>JBBYHL010427472.1:0-64929 GCA_038381835.1 Adansonia madagascariensis
AGGAAATTTTGTCATGAACTTCTGGTATTTGAAGTTTTATCAAAAATGTTATCTCAATCCTTTTAAAGCCCAAAGTCATGGCACCCTTTTAAAGCCCACAAGTCATGGCACCCTTTTAAAGCCCACAAGTCATGGCACCTTTTAAGCCCATAAGTCGTGGCACCCCTTTTCAAAGCCACAAGTCAGTGGCACCTCTTTAAAGCCCACAAGTCATGGTACCCCTTTAAGCCCACAAGTCAGTGGCACCCTTTTCAAAGCCATAAGTTAATGGCATCTTTTCAAGCCCACAAGTCGTGGCACCTCTTTAAAGCCAATAAGTCATTGGCACCCTTTTAAGCCCACTAGTTAGTGGCACCTCTTAAAAGCCCACAAGTCGTGGCCCTTTTTAAAGCCCACAAGCTGTGGCACCTTTCAAAGCCCACATGTTAGTGGCACCCCTTAAAGCTCATAAGCTAGTGGCAACCCTTAAAGCCCACACAAGTTAGTAGCACTCAAGTCTAAGTCAGAGCCTGCATGAGCTGGCGGCACTCGAGTCAAAGCTTACACAAGCTGGTGGTACCAAGTTTAAGTCAAAGCCCGTACAAGCTGGCGACACCCACATCAAAAATCCATGTTACTCCGTACTTGCCTAAGGTGGTCAAACCTTAGAAAACCAAACACCCTAATTTTCTAGAAGTGTCAGTCCACCCCAGACAAAATAGTGTCTATTTGCCTTTGCCCTATTCTTAATTCTCAGCAACCGTCAACGAGGGGCAGCTGTAGACACCTTTTTTTGTCTGGGCCAATTTTTAGCAATTTGAAGCATGGACGTAAGAAGGGGCGATGATATCAAAGGTAAATGCAAAGATGTGGCATCAAATGATGTAGTCTAAGGTATCTAGGGACAAAAGATATGAGAAATTTCATAATTTTACTTGAATGTATCGATACATGGTTCTCATGTAACGATGCAATGCTTCAATGTGCCAAAAATTTGAAATATCCCCATTTGTATCTATACAACATGTAGATGTATCGATACATAAGCCTCTGTATCGATACAGGACCTCATGCATCATAACTAGACCATGCCAGGACCAACACATGCATTTTATAAAGGAATGTATCGATACATATCGACATGTATCAATATAGTGGTTTATAGTATTGATAAATGGTTTATAGTATCGATACATTAATCATTGTATCGATACAATGTTCATTGTATCGATAACATTGTATCGATACAATGTTCATTGTATCGATACACATAAGGTATTTGGACTAAATGTATCGATACATTATGCAATGTATACTTTCATGATGCCCAGCCTAAAATGATCGGTGGTGACTCCAAGCGTTGGCCATTTCATGATGGTCATACAAGACTAATAAAATAAGTGATTCATCCTATGGTCCCCCCTCATGTGTCATAAGTCGAGAATCTATACTTTTTCATTCTTATCACAACACCAAAAAAGAGTCAGTTAAGAAGACATTTCCAAGTCAGGAAAATATTTTAAGTCATGTGCACCCATTGATCCATAAGAATCTACCCCAGGGTACGTTGCGATAGTGCCCAATCATGAAATGAATGGAGATTATTATGAAAATTCATGTTTATCCTACTTGACAGATAAACCTTGATTTTATGGGAAATGTTGGAAAGAAAAGCTTTTCTTGCCAAACTAGAGCATTAATATCCTGTATCTTAAGGAGCAGAATGTGTTTGTAGTGCCTAATCACAAAAAAAATGGAGACTATTATGAGAATCCAAGTCTATCTCATTTAATGGATGAACTTTGATTACTAGAAAAATGGTGGAAAGAAAAGCTTTTCTAGCCAAATTAAAGCATAAATATCATGTATCACAATGAGGAAAATGTGTTTATAGTGCCCAATCACAAAAAGAATGGAGATTACTATGAGAATCCATGCTTGTCCTATTTGATGAACAAACTTTGAATATAAGGAAAATGGTTGAAAGAAAAGCTATTCTTGCCAGACCAAAGATCAATATCATGTATCCCAATAAGAAGAATGTGTTTTTAGTTCCCAATCAAAAAAAGAATGGAGATTATTATGGCATCCAAGCTTGTCCCATTTAACAGATGAACTTTGACTCTAAAAAAAATGGTGGAAAGAAACGCTTCTCTTGCCAAACCAACCCATCAAAATCGTGGTCCCTAATGAGGAAAATGTGTTTATAGTCCCTAATCAAATAATGGATATTATTACTATAGACACCTTATTTTGTTTGAGCTAATTTTTAGCAAGCTAGGGGACGACATCACTTAGCGAAAAAGTATTTTTGAGTAGGTCAAGAATACCTATGGATCATATTAAAGAAATGCAAGGATGTGGCATCAAAGGACATAGTTTTAGGTGTTCAGGGACAAAACATAGGGGAAAATTTATAATTCTCCCTAAATGTATCAATACATGGTTTTCATGTATCGATACAATGCTCCAATGACCCAAAAATTTGAAATATTCCTATTGGTATAGATATAATGTGTGAATGTATAGATACATGAGTTTGTGTATAGATACATGAACTCATGTATCAATATTAGGCCATGCCAGAACCAAAACTTGCATTTTGTAAAGTAGATGTATCGATACACATCAATATGTGTCGATACAATGTTTCATAGTATTGATACAATGTTCACTATATCTGTACATTTTGGGTTTTTTGGATGAAATGTATCAATACATGCCAACCATTTTCCATGATTGAGGCTTTTTTAACTTTTCCATCATTGATCCAAAGCTTGATTTTAACTAATTTTTGCATCAAAAAAGATCAAAACCCATATCAAATTATGAATTTGTGATTTAATCAAAACATTTCTTTGAAGTCTAAATTAGATCATAAAGGGTCAATGTCATATGATCACCCTAGTCTTCCCTTTGTTGTTAACAAAGATCACCATTAGCCACCCTATTTACTGGTATCTAATTTCAGTAATCAAACCAGCCACCCTATGTCCATCATATTGGCAGCAAATTGCTTCTTATAGTTACCCTATAGCCATCAGTTGTCACAACTTTGTCCCCTTGAGAAATGACCAAAACACCTCCAATTTAGCTCTAAAGTGCTAGTATAAATAGGCCATTAATATCTTAGCAAAAAACAAAGTTTTTTCTATCTTGTTTTCAGCTCTCCCAACTCATTCACAAATCAAAAAAAAAATCTCGTAGCCTTTCACTCAGCATCCAAAAATAGCCCCAAACACTTACTCCCAGCCATTATGCACTCTGAAAAATCATTCTTACCCATGCTAGAACCGAGACCTTTCTTTTTCTCTCATTTCTTGCTAATTAACCACAAGGAAAAGAGGGGAATTTAGGCCATCTCTATTGCTCCAACCACCTAACCAAAAATTGAAGCTTTATTGGTATAACTTCCTACTTAAATCACTTTTATTTTCTGGTTTTTAGCATCTTTATCATTTAGTAAGCCTTTCATGCATCCACCCTCTTACGATTCTCATGTGTTATTATCGCTTTCAGTTATGGTAGCTTAAGATTTGGATGTCTTGATGCCCCTTTTGATGTGCAAAGTGTCTTATTTCATTTTCACTATTTTTGACAGCTCTTATTCATGCATTTTATGCCATTTCCATGCATCATGTTATGTTTAATCCATGCACAAATCCTTAGCCTAGCATGTTCAAGCATGTTTATACATTAACTTGCATTTTGTCATGAATTATTGTCATTTTTGGCATGCTTCACTTCATGAGATGTGTGCATAACACTTTTTTTGTCAAGACCATTGGTGAAGTTAGCATCCCCATTCATGTTATGTGCTATCCCCTCATATGTTCATTGTCTTCTCCTTATCAAAGTTCATGTTTGATGGCTATCAAAAACTAATTTTCAAAATCTCCTTGAGCCAAGCATGTTAACCTCAACCAATAAGGATTAACATGAACTTGGTATTTTCCTTAAAGTTAGCAAAGAAATCTTAGGGAAAATTAAGTTTTCCAAATCTGGAATCCTGATTAAATGAGCTCAAAACTTCTAATTTTCTGACGAAAATGGCCTTACACTTGTTTCCAAAACATTTATGCCTTATTTTGAGTTAAAACCTTGAATGGTATGATCAATAGGTTATTTCATCATCCCAAATTGCTCCAGGGATATACAAATGAGTTCGTGATGCTCATGCCACTCTTTTCCTAAGTCATGGACATTCGAATGTCAATGACCTATGTTTGGACTCGAAAATACAAAGAAAAATAAAAAAATATCCCTTCCTTTGCTTTATCCCCTGCTAGCAGCACAACTGTTGTAAATTGAAAAATCAGTTTAAAATCCCAAATGATTTTTCATGAATTTTCTGATATTTTTCTCTCAAAGTCTGTCAAATTATTCTTAAAACAATTCTTATTCACCCCTTGATCATTCCAGATGAGAGAGTTATGATGTTTTAAATCTAAACTGTCTAGAACCCATAGAATTAGCAACATGTATTCTGATCGGGCCATTCAAACCCACTAAATAATCTTTCCAAATCCTTTAAATATTTTTCCTAAAATATTAATGAGATTCCCTTTTTCGAAAGGTATCATTTGCAATTTTTTGATACCAAATGTGTCTGGGGTGATTTTTCAAATTTTGACACATCTTGTCCCTCGTATGCTCTACTAGTAATGTAATCAATCCAAACTTGAAAATTTATTCCCCTAGAAAGTGATTTTTTGGGATATTGGAAATATTTTTAGATTGAACCTCGTCAAGTTACCTTTATAATGGTATCTTGTTCACCCTCTAAACATTCAAACCAATTTAGAATAAATTCAGAAAGTGGGATAGCGTGATGTTGTCCCTCTATTTTTGGTTATGGTCAAAATTGAGTTGTTTTCCCGAGCTTTGTCTCAAGACATTTGAATGTCACCATATCACCGTGATCAGCCTCCAGAACATGCTTGACATCCTATAGGCTCGCATTAAGGTATGAATTTTTTTTACATCTTTACCATCCTCATTCACAATAATTTTTTTATCAAAATGCATCAAAATACTCACTCATTTTTTAAATCACAAAGTTTTGTCAACTTAAGTTTTCCAACTTGACTTTTTGA
This sequence comes from Adansonia madagascariensis, assembly GCA_038381835.1. Classification (NCBI taxonomy): domain Eukaryota; kingdom Viridiplantae; phylum Streptophyta; class Magnoliopsida; order Malvales; family Malvaceae; genus Adansonia; species Adansonia madagascariensis. The sequence continues at coordinate 5,076 of JBBYHL010427472.1, forward strand.
AAAGGGTTAGACATGTCACTTTCGGGGATACTCTAACCGTGACCTTTTGAGGAGATACTTCAACCTCACTTTTTCAAAATTGTTAAGATTTAAAAATCTTCCTTTGTCAAAATTATTCGTCTTCCTCAGGGATACTCCAACCTCATCCTTCTAAGGGGATACTCTAACCCTATCTTTTAACTATAATTAAATTTTTTTTCTTCCCAGATTTCCATGAACATGTCAAGAGTTAAGCTCTTTTTTTAAAAAAACCTCATTTAATTAACGAGCCTAGATTTATCTCGAAAATTGTCGATTAGATTTTTCCTAGATAATCGATGCTAGTTGCGAAATAAATTCCAATAGTCCATCCTTTCTTTTTATCATTACATTAACTGGTTCATGTTATGTTACTTCATTCGTTGCCTTACTAACATGATTTCTTTGTGATGATTATTTGCTTTCATATTTTCAAATCATTTCAAGTAAAATTAAAGGTGATGTTCTGCGTGGGTATCTCTTTAGTGCCCAAAATGGAATATTCCATTTTCAAAGTAAAATCTAGAGGTCATTTTTATTAAAAATTTCTATATTCCCCATCTATCTGGGGCATATATGAGATTAAATCTTTTCATCAAAACCTGAATTTGTATTTCTATAAAATTTATGCATTAAAAAAGGGTTTCAATAGGTTATAAGATCAACATTTCAAGTTTCATAACTCAAGACATAGGTCTCAGTGGGCATACAATCATGCGTAGCCAAAAATGATTAGTGGCAATTCCAAGCGTTGGCCACTTTGTGATGGTTATCTAAGACCAATAAGATGGATGATTTGTCTTATGGTCCCTCTCACTGTATTACTAGTCGAGAATCCGTACTTTCTCATTCTCATCACATTGTAAAGGAAAAGTTTTGATCAAGAAGACATTTCCTAGTTAGAAAAATATTTTAAGTCGTATACACCCATAGATCCACTAGGATCAATGCTGGGGTATGTTGTGATAGCTTGGAGACTCTACTGGGGATTGTATAGAGAGTTAGGCTAATAACTAGCCATGTCTTACTAGGTTCTCAGCTCCTTTGATCTTCAGTCATTATTTAACTATGAACCTTCTTTCATTTTGTCAACTAATCTTTTGTTTGACATGATTGTCAAGATTGTCTTATTTTCAAATAATAATCAGTTTAATAAAAGTGGTAATATAGGAGTAAGCAAAAAGGTTTAATCATTTCCCCGTCATACACCACGCACTTGCATGTGCATTAGAGTCTTGCCAAACTCCATGCTAGGCTATAACCCAATAATTAGGAAGAAATGAGCTATCTGCCTTTATGAGTAACCCTCTGCATAGGCACAGCAATAACTTCTCAGATGTAAATTACTTATGTCTCTCGTGAGTAACCCTCTACATTTGCATGGGGAAATGCATCCACCGAATTGCACTTGTTCCGCTAAACCCATGATCGGCTTAGGATTGGGGTTCCTTAACTGTCTTTACCGGACGGAGGAGCAATTCAGATACCTATTTAGGCATCAACTTAAACCTTAAATAATAAGCCCTATAAGCTAAGCCATGTCAAACCATACCAGAACATTGCTAGAACACTTAGAGAACAGGATCACTTAGGGAAACATTGCCAACCTTTACTCTCAAGTACCATAACTAAGCAGGTGATAATGAGTGTACAATTGTCACCCACATCTGTATTATTTTCGCATTTACCAAGGCAAGCCACAATGCTACCCGAACAATAGCTAACCTTTGTCTAAATAAGTGACAGTGAGCAAAAACGATCATTCACAATGTCTTATGTTGTAAATCGTTATGCTGTCTGAGATACGGCTTAATACGCATCTGCACTAGTGTTGATAAGTGAATATTACTGTCGGTTGATTATTTTATCACCTTATGAAGGGCAAGTTGTATCCGGACATGTTGATATGCTACGTGTTTCTCATCTCATCACCTTGGTTGAGACATGTTATGAATATTTTTTTTTTGATGTTCTTAAATTCTTTAATTCCTTACATTTTTCTCTTATACGTTTCACTAACTCGTTTTCCTTTCATTTTGTGTCTTGGAATATGAATCATCTCATCATAACTATCATGATTATCATTATTCTGGGGCAATTATTTCGATTCAATGTTTAGCAAGGGGCATCATTTATGGAGCAATAGCTCATCTCCACTATCCAGTCCTTTGAAAACATCAGAACATGGTCAAAAGGTCACCAACATTAAGACGGAGATATTTTAAAGCCTGATTGCATCTCAAAAATGCATGAAAGAGTCAAGGTCGATTTTCATCATAACGATTGTCGAAAACTAAAGCACTTTTGGGATAGTTGGGACAACAATGAGAAAGAAACCTTCACTAAAAAGTACGAGGATATAGCTTTCTTACTTTGAGTTCAGTTGGATGATGGCTTGCTATAAACAGTGGCATAGTTCTGGAATCTGGCTTACCAATTTTTCAACTTCAACCAACAAGATATAGTCCCTACTATTGATGAGTACATAGCTCTGCTCAACATAGAAAGGCCAAGTTAGACTAGATTTACTACAAGTGCTAACACCTCCTACGTTTAAGAAAATGTTGAAGCAAGTCCTTGGGGCCATAGAAGTATGGGTTGATAGTCACATCAAAGTAAAAGGGAGCAGCGAATGCAACTCTTAGGCCAGCATGAAAGAGGCCATGGTAAATCTTTCTAATCAAAGAAAGCTCAAGATGTCTGCACTTTAGCATTCTATGGCCTTGTTATATTCCCAAAGACTTTGGGTTATGTAAAGGCCGCAATCACAGATTTCTTTTCTCACCTATGTTGCAACATTAACCCTACTTCCACCATCATCATCGAAACCATCCACGGCCCAGTTTGTGTAAAAGAATAGGAACAAAAGTTTTATCAAGTGCACCCTATTGCTCCAGATATGGCTCCTAAGTTATCTCTGTGTTAGGAAAGGGAGAGCTAGGCAAAATTACTTCTTCAAGATTAGTCCTCTTTCCATGGCATTAGAGGAAGAATGTCATCAAAATAAGACAAAAAAGCACTGGGTCAAGGAATTACGAAACATCAAGGAGGAGGAAGTCACATGGAGAGCCCCGTAGGTGTTCCCTCAGTCGACTGTGTATAAATGTGGAGACTACACTTGTGTACTACTCCTAGGATTATGGGGAAGTACCAGTTATGCTCCTCTTTTGGTATTGTGTTAGTTTCAATGCTAGCAATTCATCCCATTCTTCGAAGACTGGAGACATTAGGATTTTGAATGCAGTAAGCTTAATTATAAAGCAAAAGTCTAGTTAGCTTTCCAAGCTTGGAAGAAGACCCATTGTATGGAAAGATACTAGAGAGCAAGCCCCACCACCCCTAGATACGAAGAATGGAGACTTTGTCATATCAATGACCCATTTCCACCATTCAACCCTGGGATACTGCAAATCCCAAAAGAAGAGCCATCTTCTGAGATCGAGCTACTTAAAAGGGAGTTTAAATGAGAAAAGGCATCCTTTGCTGCAGAAATATCTCAACTTAAGAAGGAAAAAGGCCAGCTAGAGATGGATATCTATCTTAGGAGCAGTGAAATAGATTAAGTCATCAAAGAAAGGGATCACCTCAAAGATGACCTCAAAAGCTTAACTAAGGATTATATGGTGCTCTAAAAAGCTAACAAGTCCTAAAGTGTTGGCAAGACATTAGTCGAATGGGTAGCATAAGTAGCCATTCTTAATCGTGAGCTGAATTAGCAAAAAAAGGAAGTCAAAACTAGCAAAGAAAAATTCACAAGGACATGTGCTCTTGCCTCTACCTACCAACAAAAAAAAATCAAAGACTTAGGACCCAAATGCGAGATGTGAGAGCTACTAGGGTCAAAAACAAAGTCTTCAACCACAGAATCCAAGAGTTAGAGCAGTCTCCCTAGATCTATCAAGGTCATATCAATGAACTAACAATGGCTTTCGAGCAGCATGAACTAGATTAGCAAGTGACAATCGACCAAGTATGTTTGAAGTACCAAGTACAACATCAACACCTTACAGAACAAGTTTAGATGGCTTATCGATAGGTAGACGACATGATTGAGGTAGCTCAATCCATAAGGTAAGACATTGTACATGTCAAAGATCATGAGCAGTAACTTTTAGGCCTTGTCGATCATGTGATTACACAATGTAATCATGTTAGATATTTTCAGATGTAATCATGTTGGAAGAAAAAACCTTTTTGTGGCTCTATGAATGATGTTATTGATGAAGTTATTGTAAAAATCAATTGTCTCAAATTCATATGCACATTTAATTTCATTATTTTATTTTATACACTTGCATCAATCATTCATTATCTAAACTAATCATTTCATCATAAACACTTATCAATAAATACATCTTTAAGTGAAAGTCTGATGCAAGAATTGGGCTATAAAAGTGCAAAAGATTTTGTGGTCAATCAGGAAAATGAAACTTAATATCCCGCATCGCTATACACATGACGTTGCAAACAAATCATGGAGAATGATCATGAAGCTCGCTCAAGCAAAATGCAAACTAAAATTATAAGACTTATGGAACTAATGATAGCCTCCGTAAAAGAAAAAAGGCAAGCCAGCACTGCTAAAATAAGGGATGATCCTCCCAAGATTGAAAGCCCTCTTACCAATAATCCAAAACCTACCTAAAGGAAAACTAAACATGAACGATGGCTTGCTCCTACACTTGCCTCTTAGGCTCTGCCAGTCAACTACCTAAATCCCATTGTGGTACTTTAATTCATTCCTGATACTCAAGCAGTTAATGTAAGAGTTTCATTAGCTGATCTGATAACCCTTAATCATGAAAAACCAGAGAAAACAGAAGGTTAAAAGTCCACCATGACTGCAGAATAAATGAACAAATTCCAACTACTAGAAAAATGCCTCTGAGCTATCAAAGGAAGTGACAATGTTAGAGCTCTTAACGTGCAATCACCATCTTTGGTGTACAACCTGTCATTCCCTTAAAGTTTAAGGCCCAAAAATTTATAAAATTCAATAGAACCACTAACCCTTCTATCCATATCTGAATGTACCTATGAAAGATGGCTGGGTATAAGAAAGATGAAAAGCTCCTTATCCATTGCTTCCCACACAGCCTCACTAGGGTAGTAGCTCAATGGTATATCGAGCTAAACAATGAAAAAAAAAATCTAATCATGGGCTAACTTGGCTAAGGCCTTTTTGAATCAATACCAGTACATGTCAGATTGGGCATCGGGCTAACTTTTCTTGATAACTTTTAAGAAAAGTCCACTGAAAGTTTCAAGCAATATGCCTAAAGGTGGAGAGAAGAAGCAGCCCTAGTACAACCTCCCCTTACAGAAAAAAAGATGATAGTCACTTTCGTTCACACCTTACGTGCTCTTAATTAAAGAAGCTCATAAGAAATGCCCCCAAGAAATTCACAAACCTAGTCCTCTCTAGGGAAATGATTGATGCAACCATTAAGAGTGGTAGAATGTCTGCTAAGGAAGCATCTAGATCGAGTAAGAAGCCTATCGCCAGTAAGAAGAAGGAAGAAGAGGCCAATGCCATAAGAATGCTAGCTCGTCTCAGCTAAAATAGTGTTAAATACCTGACCCTCACTACCCAAGCACGTTATATTCTTGCCCTATCATAATACTCCCTCAGTCAATTCATGCCATAACCTATAACCCATCTTTTGCAATCCTATCAAACCCATCATAAAGCTACCCTCTAAAAGTTCACCAAAGTACCAATTGAACAACCAATAATGCACTTGGCAATCGAGGTGCAAATCAACAAAGATAGCATTTTAATCCTATCCCTATGACCTATAAGGAACTCTACCAAACTTTGCTCCAAAATCATTTAGTGGCCCCAATCTATGTCCCAAAAAAGAAGCCACCATACCCACAATGCTAAAACCCTAATGCCTACTGTGAATACCATGCTGGGGCAACGGGGCATGACAACGAAACTGCATATCTTTCAAACGAAATGTGCAAAATGTAATTAACTCAAAAGTATTATAGTTCAAGATGAACCAAGGACCAAATGTTGCCGCCAATCCTTTACCAAACCATACTGAGCCAACTGCAAACATGATTGGCATTAAGAACAAATATGAAGTCAAGACAAGCATAGAGGATGTAAGGATGCCAATGTTCTTGGTTTGGTAGGCATTGATTCAGGTTGGATTGCTCAATGCAACAAAAAAAATTAGAAGATAATCTTGACAACTTCTGTGACTTCCAAACAATTGTAGGTCATACCCTACAAATATGCAAAGAGTTTAGATCCATGGCTCAAAGAATAATGAATGAAGGCCAGATAGAATTCTATCATGAAACCACACTTGATGCTAAATCTATCAACATGATAGGTAATGAAACCATGCAGCCACCTTACGAAAGAAACTGACTCCTCATTCTTTATGGCAAGTCAAATCTCAAAGTCAATTTTTTGACACCTACACCAAAGTTAGTTATCGAGGTACCTAAACCATTCCCGTATAAGAGCAACAAAGCTGTCTCATAGAAGTATGAGAATCAGATAGTGATGATTACAGCACTAACTCATGCAACTACTGCAATGGTACTGTCAGGAGTTAGTCACCTAACCCATAGCAGTAGGTGTTATACTCTCCTAGCTTAAGAAAAACAGAAGGTTGATGCATCTCTAAGCCCCAGTACCACTCAGGCCTAAGCAAAGAATTTTGAACTCAAGAAAGTTAAAGAGGCAATGAGTGAAAAAAAAAGCCATAGAGTTTCTCAAGTTCATCAAGCACAGTGAATACTACATTGTAGACTAGTTAAGTAAACAACCCACAAAGATTTCTATCTATCTTTACTTTTTAATTTAGAGGTTCACCAAAATGCATTACTAAAGGTGTTAAATGAAGTATATGTGCCACCAGATGTCTCTATGGAAAAATTAGATAAGCTAGTGAACAACATCACAACTGATAATTATATCTCCTTTATCGATGATGAGATCCCACTCAGAGCCAGGTGTAGTTATAAAGCTCTGTATATCATTACCCATTGCAAGGGATTCATTTTACCTAAAGTACTCATAGACAATAGGTTGACCCTTAATGTTATGTCCATGACTACATTAAGCAAACTCCATATTGATCAGTCCAACATCAAGACTAGCCACACCATAGTCCAAGCTTTTAATGGAACATGTCACAGAGTAATTAGAAATATCACAATCCAACTCTAGGTAGGCCCCTGTACATATAAAGTTAACTTTCAAGTTATTGATATTAATCCATCTTACAACTACCTATTAGGAAGGCCATGGATACAATCTGCCAAGGCCGTCCCATCCTCTCTCCATCAGAAGCTCAAATTTGGGGTAGATCACATAGTAGTCACCATCGAGGCTGAAGAAGAAATGATTGCCACTACTTTCATTAAAAAAATCTACATAGACCCAATAAAGATGTACCAAAGTCATCCTTCCAATCATTCGAGTTTGTTAATGCAATATTTATGGGAGAAGGATTACCAATAGTTGAACCCCACCTATCAAAGAGTACCCATTCAGGTTTAAAAATAACCATTGGCAAAGGTCCTTATGCTAAAAAAGGGCTTAGCAAGAATCTACAAGGGATGGCCTGAGCTTTGCAGGTCACCACTCAAGTTAACAAAAAAGGCTTTGGATTCAAGGTTAATGTGCAGTCAAGAAAGCAACAAGAAAAAATAATCCACAACCAGAGTGTGACTCGATCATTGGGTCAAAAAAGGGAATCGAAGCCAACAATATTCCCATCTCTCCATTAGATATTCTGTTCATGAGGATGAATCAATCCAAACTAACTAGAATAGCAAAAGGCTAAAGATGTCTTGGTCATCTTAAATAGAGCACTTCACAACATCTAAGATACTGAGCCATAAAATGTGTGTCTTTCCACTAAGACCCAATTTTGATGATGGGGAAACCCTTTCACTTTTCCTATCCTTTTTATGTAATGTCGAGAAAGGAAAACCTACCTACCCTTGCCTAAAGGCCGATAAGTGTCTTATGTAATGAATACTTTTGTTAAACATTATCAATGAAATGACTTTTGCATATATCATTCCATGTTGTGTGTCTATATCATTTTTTAACCTTTTTGTCTCGGTTACTCTTTTGTCTCCTTTTTTATCTAAATCCCTTGGTTATGTGTGTGCCTTGTGCAATGTTTATTTCTTTACCCTTTCAGGTGTTCTGACGATAGTGATATGGATATGTCTAATGGATTGCCAAAGATCGATTTTGAATAGTCAATTTGCACTAGTGAAGTTAATTTTGAAAAAGATTTCAAAGAGAGCTCCATACCACTAGACCTCTTAAGATTAGTTGAGCAAGAAGAAAAGCAGACCATGCCCCATGAAGACCCAATAGAAGTTATAAATTTAGGTACTCCAGAGGTTCAAAAGGAGGTTAAAGTTAGAACCTCAATAAAGTCGATAACTAGTACCAAGCTGGTAGACCAACTCCAGGAATATCGGGATGTATTTGCTTAGTTATATCAAGACATGCCAGGACTAGACACAAATATAATGGTCTATAAGCTTCCTATCAAGCATGGATGTGAACCAGTCCGATAAAAGTTAACGAGGATAAAGTCAAAAATGCTCATCAAAATTAAAGAGGAAGTCAAGAAACAGTTTGATGCAGGGTTTATCGAAGTAGCCAAATATCTAGAATAGGTTGCTAATATAGTCCCAGTCCCAAAGAAAGATGATAAAGTACGAATGTGCATTGATTATCAGGATCTGAATCGAGCTAGTCCCAAGGATAACTTCCCACTACCCTACATTGACTCTGGTAGACAACATGGCCAAGAATTCTCTTTTCTCCTTCATAGATGGATTCTTGAGCTGCAACCAGATCAAGATGGCATCCGAAGACATGGAGAAAACAACTTTTGTAACCATCTGGGGGACATTTTGCTATAATGTCATGCCCTTCGGACTAAAAACTGCTGGGGCAACATATCAATAGGCCATTGTTGCCCTATTCCACGACATGATACATAAAAGAAATTCAGGTCTACATGGATGACATGATTGCCACATCAACAACAGAGGGTGAGCATGTCATAGACCTTCAAAAACTTTTTGAAAGGTTATAAAAATTTTAACTCAAATTGAATCCTGCTAAGTGTACCTTCGGAGTCACTTCAGGTGAGCTTTTAGGCGTTATAATCAGTGAAAAAAGGATTAAAATTGACCTAGACAAAGTCAAAGCCATTCAAGATATGCCACCACCTCAAACCCAAGAAGAAGTGAAAAACATTTTAGGGAGACTGAACTACATTGCTACATTCATAATTTACCTCACTAATAAATGTGACCCTATCTTTTAGCTTCTTCGCAAACAAAATCTGGGATAGTGAATAAGGCATGTCAAAAAGCTTTAGATAAAGTCAAACATTATCTATCAAGCCCGCTAGTATTGATACTGCTAGTGCCTAGTCGACTTTAATCCTTTACTTGGCAGTCTTTGACAAATATATGGGTTGTGTATTAGGGCAACATGATGAGTTAGGAAAAAAGCAACAAGCAATCTACTACTTAAGCAAAAAGTTCACGAAATATGAGTGCAACTACTTTATAGTCTAGAAGCTATGCTGTACTTTGGTATGGACAATTAAGAGGCTCAGGTAGTACATGTTGTATCACAGCACATGGTTAATTGCAAGGCTTGATCCTATCAAGTATCTATGTGAAGCCCCTACACTATCAGGAAGGCTAACTAGATGGCAAGACCTACTTTCTAAATACGACATTGCCTATGTCAACCAAAAGGCCATCAAGGCCAGAATGATAGTTAATTTTTTGGCAAGTCGAGAGGTAGATGATTATGAACCCTTAAGTTTTAACTTCCAAGATGAAGATCTAATGTCCAAGATTGATCTTGGAAGATGTATTTTAATGGAAAACCAAACTCTTGAGGATATGGAATTGGGGGAATATTGATGTCACCCGATAAGAGTCATTACCTATTCACAGTGAGGCTAAATTTTGACTACACAAATAATATTGCAAGATATGAAGCTTGTGTCATGGGGAAGCCATTGAGAGAAATGTCAAGACAATATAGGTGTTTAGTGATTCGACCTTAGTCATCTACCAATTGAAAAGGGAATGGCAAACTTGCAATGCCAAGCTGATGCAGTATAGGAAGCTGATAACAAAAATCAAGAAAGAATTCGATAATATCAGTTTTTAACATTTACCTCAAGAAGAGAACCAAAAAGTTGATGCTTTGGCTACTTTGTCATCCATGTTTAAAGTCAACCAAGAATAGGACGTTGCTTCCATCCAGATGAGCATCTATACAACTCTGGTTCATTATCATAGTGTCAAAAAAGATAAGACCGTAGTACTTTGACATCCTTCGTTACATTAAGATCAGTAATATCCCAAACATGCAACTAAGACTGATAAAAGGACTATTAGGAGGCTGGCTATGGGATTTGTTCTCGATGGAAAAATATTATACAAGAAAAGTCACGATCAAGTATTGCTTAGATGCATCAACACTCCTAAACCTAAAAGGATCCTAGAAGAAGTTCATGAAGGGATTTGCGGTAGCATGCTAATGGACATCGGATGGCCAAGCAAATCATGAGAGCAGGTTATTACTAGTTAACCTTTAAGAGAGATTGCATCAATTATGCTCAAAAATGCCATAAGTTCAAATCTATGTGGATAAGATCAATGTCCCTCTAGTGCCACTTCACGTCATGATGGCCTTGTGGCATTTTTTCATGTGGGGTATAGATGTGATTGGGCCGATCACCCCTAAAGCTTCCAATGGGCATTGCTTCTTCTTGGTAGCAATCGACTATTTCACCAAATTGGTAGAAGCTGCCTTATATGTTAATGTCACTAGATCGACTATTTGTAAGTTTGTCAAGTGGGACATCATCTATAGATATGGCCTCCTAAACCAAATCATTATAAACAACTTAAGCAACTTAAACAATAAAATGATGCAAGCGGTTTGCTTTTAGTTTAAGATCCAGCATCATAATCCTATCCTTTATCGCCCAAAAATGAATGAAGCAATTGAGGCAGCCAATAAAAACATCAAAAGAATAGCTGAAAAAATGGCTTAGACTTACAAAGACCGACATGAGAAGCTATTCTTTGCACATCATGCTTATCAAACCTTCATTCATATTTTCATGGGCACTACCCCATTCTCCCTTGTCTATAGGATGGAAGCTGTATTGCCTATCAAAGTCGAGATCCCTTCTCTCAAAGTTTTAATGGAAACCAAACTTGAAGAGGCTAAATGGGTCAAGAACAGATACGACCAACTTAACCTCATTGAAGAAAAATACATGAAAGCCATCTGTCATGGTCAAATGTATCAAAGATGCATATCTGAGCCTACGATAAAAAGATGCACCCACGACAATTTCACTAAGACCCTCTTAATTCACAAAGATGCACAAGGTAAGTGGACCTCTAATTGGGAAAGATTGTATGTCATGATGCAAGCCTTCTCTAGAAGGGTCCTAATCTTGTCAGAAATGGACAATAATGCCTTGCCCAACCCAGTTAACTTAGATTTTGTCAAGAAGTATTACACGTAGAGGGTGAAGACCTAAAAAAACATCTTTCAAAAAAATAAAATAAATAAAAAACAAAAAAATAAAATAAAAAAGGGTCTAGATGAAAATCCAAAAAAGATATTTGGGCAGCCAACTTGACTATGGTTCAAAAAATTGTAAGGGCGACTTAAGAAGATCAATTTTGATGGGGCAAGAACTAAGAGCACCTATAGGACAATGCATAGCAATCCTAAGGATCTTTCGAAGATCAGCTCATGCTAGTCACATTCACTACTCGAGAAATATCCTGAAAAGCACCTAAAGAACATCCATGTCATGATTGTCAGAGGCATATTTTGCCTAAAAGATCATATTTCTGGCTACCTTATCACTTGTTTGTCAAATAGTATATAAAGTTGTATCTCTTTGTTATCATAAATAAATTTTGCCTTGTTTCTTTTAACCCTTGTAAAATTCATATTACACTCATCATTTAATTGATAATGTCTAATAATCAACTGAAATATGCATTAGGACATCTCGATATTACACTGAAAGGAAAAAAAAAGCATAAGGAACTCTGCTTGTGCCCTGATTGTCAAGATCATGAACTTCTTGCATCCAAACACTCATTTAACATGACCATACACCAAACCAATTCTTGTTTTCATAAGCCATATCTCAAGAAAAACCATTTCAAGCTAACCAAAAATTGATCTATGTATTATATCTGAATCCTATCAAAACCAGAGACATGAACATAGTCAATCAAATAGTCACCAAATTATTGACAATGCCTTTCAGTTGTAGGAAAAGGTCAAGCCTCCCAAATCAGGAAATGCCATAATCTAAATTCTTGAAAATAGATGAATAACTCGACTATCAAAACATCACATCCTTAATGGAGCTAGGATAATTCACAATAGCTACCTCCTATGATAAATTTTATGTCGTATCCTTAGTAGAACCTGGACAACATATAATCTATAGTGGAATTAGGAAAATTCCAACCCCTAGTTGAACCAGGATGGATCGCAACCTTAATTAGAGTCTGGATGACTTGTAAGAACTATGGGTATCTATTGTATTAGACTTTACATCATGCAACTATGGTAGCATTTCATATCATGCACTCACATCACCATCATACATCATCATTTTTACAATATCACTTCAAGCCAGGTTTACTAAACCTCCAAGGAATTCTTAGTAAGAACTCTAAGCTTCGCAAACCAAGTGTCATTTAAGTAAGGTTCTTTTTTTCTCATCACCTCATGTCAAAACCCTTTTTATCAAGAAACTACTGTCAAAGTGCAGTGTCAAGAAATTATTGTCTAAGAACTATCATAAAAAACTTTTGTCAAGAACATTCGTCAGAAGCTATGTCAAGAATTTTGGCAAGAACTAGTGTCAAAACCCTTTTATCGAGAAATTTTATCATAAACTTTTGTTAAGAAAACTTGTATTAGAAGTTTTATAAAAACTTTGTCAATACCCTCTTCGAAGCCCATAAGTTAGTGGCACTTTCTTCAAAGCCCACAAGTTAGTGGCACCTCTTTAAAGCCCATAAGTTAGTGACACCTTTTCAAAGCCCACAAGTTAGTGGCACCCTGTTCAAAGCCCACAAGTCAGTGGCATTTTTTCAAAGCCCACAAGTTAGTCGCACCCTTTTCAAAGCCTAGAAGTCAGTGGCACCTTTTCAAAGCTCACAAGTTAGTGGCACCCTTTCAAAGCCCATAAGTCAGTGGCAACTTTTCAAACCCACAAGTCAATGGCACACTCTTTAAAGCCCACAAGTAAGTTGCACCCTTTCTAAAGCCCATAAGTCAGTGGCACCTTTTTCAAAGCTCACAAGTCAGTGGCACCTCTTCAAAGCCCATAAGCTAATGGCACTTTTTTTAAAGCCCATAAATCAGTGGGACTTTTTCAAAGCCTACATGTTAGTGGCACTCTTTTCAAAGCCCACAAGTCGATTGCACCCTATTTAAAGCCCAAAAGTCAGTGACTTATTTTCAAAGCCCATAATTTAATGGCACATTTTCAAAGCCCACAAGTCAGTGGCACCCTTTTTAAAGCCCACAAATTGTGGCACCCTATTCAAAGCCCATAAGTCAGTGGCACCTTTTCGAAGCCATAAGTCAGTGGCACCCTTTTGAAAGCCCATAAGTCAGTGGCACCCTTTTCAAAGCCCAAAGTCAGTGGCACCTTTTCAAAGCCTATAAGTTAATGGCACCTTTTTGAAGTCCATAAGTTAGTGGCACCCTTTTCAATACCTACAAGTTAGTGGCACCTTTTTAAATCCTACACAAGCTAGTGGCACCTAGTTTGAGTTAAAGCCCGTACAAGTTGGTGACACCCAAGTCAAGACTCCCATAAGCTGGTAACACCTAAGCCTATGTCAAAGCTCACATAAGTCGGTAGCACCCATATCAAAGTCCATATTATTTCGTACCTATCTAAAGGGGCCAAGCCTTAGAAAACCTAAACTTTAGTAGGGAGGGCTAGAGAATTTACTTAAACCTCTATCAATTTTGCTGAATACCCTGTATTTATCACAGTAAAATATTAATTAAAATTTATTTCTTTGTAAGTGCTCTGGGGAATGTCATTCCACCCTAAACGAAATAGTGTCTATTTATCTTTGCCCTATTTCTAATTCTTAGCAACAGTAAAAAATGGGTAGCTGTAGACACCTTATTTTGTCCGAGCTAACTTTTAGCAAGTTAGGAGATAAAAGTGTCAATATCATGTATCCCAATTAGAAGAATGTATTTATAAAAGCCCAATTAGAAAAGGAATAGAGATTATTATGAGAATCCAATTTTGGCCCATTTGACAGACGAGGGTTGATTCTAAGAAAAAAGGTAGAAAAAATGCTTTTCTTGCTAAGCTAAAGGGTTAGACCTATGTATCCCAATGAGGAAAATGTGTTTGTAGTGGCAAATCACTAAAAGAATGGAGATTATTATGAGATTTCAAGTTTATCCCATTTGACGGATGAACATTGATTTCAAGGAAATGGTATAAAGACAAGTATTCTTGCCATACCAAAGCATCAAAACCTTGTATCCCAATAAAGAGAATCTGTTTATAGTGCCCAAACACAAAAAAATGAAGATTATTGTGAAAATCTATGGCTATCCCATTTGATAGACGAACTTTGATTCTAAGGAAAATGGTGTAAAGAAAAGCTTTTCTTACTTGACCAATGCAATAATATTATATATCCAAATGAGCAGAATGTGTTTTTACTACCTTATCATAAAAGAATAGAGATTATTATGAGAATCCAAGTTTATGCTATTTGATTGATGAACTTTGATTCTAATGAAAATAGTGGAAAGAAAAGCTTTTCTTGCCAAACCAAAGCATCAAAACCGTGCATCCTAATGTGGATAATGTGATTATAGTGCCCGATCACAAAATGATTGAAGATTATTATGAGATCAAAGTTTATCTCACTTGATGGATGAACGTTGATTCTAAGGGAAATGGTGGACAGAAAAGCTTTTCATGTGAAACCGAACCATCAATATCTTGTATTCCAATGAGGAGAATGTTTTTATAGTGCCTAATCATAAAAAAATGAAAATTATTATGAGAATTCATGGTTATCCTATTTGACAAATGAACTTTGATTTTACAGAAAATGGTGAAAAGAAAACCTTTTCTTGCCAAACCAAAGCATAAAGATCATGTATCCTAACTATAATAATGTGTTTATAATGCCCAATTATAAAAAGAATGGAGATTATTGCATGATTCCATGTTTTTCGCATGCAATAGGTGAACATTGATTCTAAGAAAAATAGTGGACAGGAGACCTTTTCTTGCCAAACCAAAGTACCAAAATCATGTATCCTAATGAGGAGAAAGTGTTTATGGTGCCTAATCACAAAAAGAAAGGAGATTATTATGAGAATCCAAGTCTGTCCCACTTGACGAATAGACCTTGATTCTAAGGAAAATGGCAAAAAAAAAATTTCCTGCCAAACTAAAGCATTAAAACCTTATATCCTAACAAGGAAAATGTGTTTGCAGTGCCTAATGATGAAAATAATGGAGATTATTATGAGAATCTAAATTTGTCTTATTTGCCAGACAAACTTTGAATGCAAGAAAAATGGTGGAAAAAACTTTTCTTGCCAATCAAAGCATCAATATCATGTATACTAATGAGGAGAATGTGTTTACAGAGCCCCATCACAAAAAGAATAGGGATTATTGCGAGAATCCAAGTTTGCCCTATTTGATGGATAAACTTTGACTCTAGGGGAAATGGTGGAAAGAAAAGCTTTTCTTTCCAAACCAAAGCATTGGAACCATGTATCTCAATGAGTAGAATGTGTTTATAGTGCCCAATCACAAAACGAATAGAGATTATTATGAGAATCCAAGTTTGTCTCATTTGACGATTGAACTTTTATTCTAAGGAAAATAATGGAAAAAAACTTTTTTTGCCAAATTAAAGATCAATATTGTGTATCCTAATGCGGAGAATGTGTTAATAGTGCCCAATCACAAAAAGAATAGAGATTCTTATGAGAATTAAAGTTTGTCCTTTTTGATGGGTGAACTTTGTTTCCAAGGAAAATAATGGAAAGAAAAGTTTTTTTGCCAGACTAAAGCGTTAATATCATGTATCCCAATGAAGGGGATATGTGTATAGTCACTAATCATGAAAAGAATAGAGATTATTATGAGAATTCAGGTTTATCGCATTTGGTAGATGAACTTTGATTCTAAAAAAATAGTAGAAAAAAAACCTTTTCTTCCTATGTGAAATCATCCATATCGTGTATTCAAATAAGAAGAATGTGTTTATAGAGCCCAATCACAAAAAGAATGGAGATTATTATGAGAATCCAAGTTTTTCTCATTTGATAGATAAAATTTGATTCTAAGAAAAATGGTGGAAAAAAGAGATTTTCTTGAGAAACTAAAGTGTCAGAATTATGTATCCTAATAAGGAGAACGTGTTTGTAGTGCCCAATCATAAAAAGAATAGAGACTATTATGAGAGTCCAAGTTTGTCCCATTTGATGATGAATATTGATTTTAAGGAAAATGGTTGAAAGAAAAGCTTTGCTTGTTAAACCATAGCATCAAAACCTTTAATCCCAATAAAGGGACTATATTTCTAGTGCCCAAACACAAAAGGAATGGAGATTTTTATAAGAATTTCTATCTGTCCGATTTGACAGGCAAACTTTGATTCTAAGGAAAATTATGGAATGAAAAGCTTCTCTTACTAGACCAATGCATCAATATCAAATATCCAAATGAGCAGAATGTTGCCCAATAATAAAAAATTAGAGATTATTATGATAATCAAAGTTTGTCCCATTTGATTTATGAACTTTGATTCTAATGAAAATGGTGGAAATAAAAGTATTTCTAGCTAAACTAAAGCATTAAAATCGTGTATCCCAATGTGGAGAATGTGTTTATAGCACCCAATCTTAAAAAGGATGGAGATTATTACAGGAATCTAAGTCTGTCCTATTTGACAAATAAACTTTGATACTAAGGAAAATGGTGGAAAGAAAAGCTTTTCTTTCCAAACCTAAGCATCAGAACCGTGTATCCCAATGAGGAGAATGTGTTTATAGTGCCCAATCCTAAAACGAATAAAGATTATTATGAGAATCCATCTTTGTCCTACTTGATGAATAAACCTTATTATATGGAAATGCTAGAAAGAAAAGCTTTTCTTGCCAAACTAGAGCATTAATATCTTGTATCAATGAGTAGAATGTGTTTGTAGTGCCAAATCACAAAAAGAATAAAGACTATTATAAGAATCAAGTCTGTCTCATTTGATAGATGAACTTTAATTCTGAGAAAAACGATGGAAAGAAAAGCTTTTCTAGCCAAATCAAAGTATTAATATCGCGTATCACAATAAAGTGAATGCGTTTATAGTGCCCAATCACAAAAAGAATGGAGATTATTATGAGAATCAATGCTTGTCCCATTTGATGAACAAACTTTGAATCAAAGGAAAATGGTGGAAATAAAAGTTATTCTTTCCAGACCAAAGCATCAATATCTTGTGACCCAATAAGGAGAATGTGTTTATAGTGTCCAATAATAAAAAGAATGGAGATTATTATGAGCATCCAAGTGTGTCCCATTTAACAGATGAACTTTGATTCTAAAGAAAATAGTGGAAAGAAACACTTCTCTTGCCAAACCAAACTATCAAAATTTTCTACCTTAATGAGGAAAATATGTTTATAGTCCCCAATCACAAAAAGAATAGATATCATTACTGTAGATACCTTATTTTGTCTAGGTTAATTTTTAGCAAGTCAGGGGATAACATTACCTAATAAAAAAGTATTTTTAAGGAGGTTGAGAATACCTATGGATCATATTAAAGAAATGAAAGGATGTGGCATCAAAGAATGTAGTTTCAGGTGTTCGGGGATGAAAGACAAGGGAAAATTTATAATTTTGCCTAAATGTATCGATACATGATTCTCATGTATTGATATAATGCTCTAAAAACCCAAAAATTCAAAATGCTCCCATTAGCATCGATACAATATGTAAATGTATCAATACATGAGTTTATGTATCGATAAATGAACTCATGTATCGATACTAGGCCATGCTAGAATCAAAACTTGCATTCTATAAAGTAGATGTATCGATACACATCAACATGTATCGATACAATGTTTTATTGTATCGATACAATGTTTTATAGTATCAATACAATATCATTGTATCGATACAATGTTCACTTTCTTGATACATTCTAGGTTTTTGGGACCAAATGTATGATACATTCTTTAATGTATTGATACATGCAGGCCATTTTCCATGATCGAGGCATTTTTAACTTGTCCACCATTGATCCAAGCTTGATTTTAACTCATTTTTGCATCAGAAAAGATCAAAACCCATATCAGATTATGAATTTGGACTTGTGAATTAATCAAAATATGTTTTTAAAGTCTAAATTAGATCACAGAGGGTTAATGTTAGATGATCACCCTACTCCTCCATTGGTTGTTGATAAAGATCACAATCAGCCACCCTACTTGCTGGTATTTGATTTTAGCAATCAAACTAGCCACCTTATGTCCATCACCTTAGCAGCAAATTACTTCCTACAGCCACCCTATAGCCATCAGCTATCACAACTTTATCCCCTTGAGAAATGACCAAAAATACCTCTAATTTAGCTTTAAAGTGCTGGTATAAATAGGCCATTAATATCTCAGCAAAAA
Source organism: Adansonia madagascariensis (assembly GCA_038381835.1). Taxonomy (NCBI): domain Eukaryota; kingdom Viridiplantae; phylum Streptophyta; class Magnoliopsida; order Malvales; family Malvaceae; genus Adansonia; species Adansonia madagascariensis. The sequence goes on from JBBYHL010427472.1 coordinate 23,860, forward strand.
AAAGTTTTTTCTAGCTTGTTTTCAACTTTCCCAACTCATTCACACATCATAAAAATAGAATCTCGTAGCCCTTCACTTAGCATCCAAAAATAGCCCTAAACACTCACTCCCAGCCACTATACACTCTTAAAAATCAACCTCACCTATACCAGAATTGAAACCTTTCTTTTTCTCTCATTTCTTGCTAATTAACCACAAGGAAAAGAGGGGAATTCAAGCTATCTCTGCTGCTTCAACCACTTGAACAAAAATTAAAGCTTTGTTGGTATAACTTTCTACTTAATCACTTTCATTTTCTATTTTTTATCATCTTTATTATTTAGTGAGCCTTTCATGCATCCATCACCCTCTGAGGATTCTCATGTGTTATTGTGGCTTTTGGTTATTGTAGCTTAGGATTTGGTTGTCTTGGTGCCCATTTTAATGGGCAAAGTGTCTTATTTCATCTTCATCATTTTTGACAGCTCTTGTTCATGCATTTTATGCCATATCTATGCATAATATTATGTTCAATCCATGCACAAATCATTAGCCTAGCATGTTTCAAGCATGTTTATACATTAACTTGTATTTTGTCATGAATCATTATCATTTTTGGCATGCTTCACTTCATGAGATGCGTGCATAACACTTTCATTGTCAAGACCATTGGTATAATTATCATCCTCATTCATGTTATGTGCCATCCCTTCTGTATGTTCATTGTCTTCTCCTTATTTAAGTACATGTTTGATGGCCATCAAAAACTAATTTTTAAAACCTCTCTAAGCCAAGCATGTTAACCTCAACCAATGAGGATTAACATGAACTTACTATTTTCCTTGAAGTTAGCTAAAAAAACTTAGAGAAAATTAAGTTTTACAAATCTAGAATCCTAATTAAACGAGCTCAAAATTTTTAATTTTTTAACTAAAATGGCCCTGCACTTGTTCCCAAAATGTTTATGCCTTTGTTTTTGAGTCAAAACCTTGAGTGGTATGATTAATGGGTTGTTCCATCATCCCAAACTACTTCAAGGCTATGCAAATGAGTTTGTGACACTCATCCACTTTTTCCCTTCAGTCATGGTCGTTCGAATGTTAATGGCCTGAGTTTGGACCTGAGAACACAAAGAAAAATAAAAAATATCCCCTACTATGCTTTGTCCCCTATTGGTAGCACAACTATTGCAAATTGAAAAATTAGTTTAAAATCCTAAACGATTGTTCATGAATTTTTTGATTTTTTTCTTAATGTGTGTCAAATTATCTTTAAAACAATGTCTTATTCACCCTTGGATCATTCTAGATGAGAGAGTTACGATTTTTCAAATCTAAACTGTCCAAAACCCTAGAATCAGCAACATGTATTCTGATTGGGCCATTCAGACCCACTAAATGATTTTTCCAAATCTTTCAAACATTTTTCCTAAAATATCATGAAATTCTCTTTTCAAAAAGGTATCGTTTGCAACTTTTTGATACCAAATGAGTCTGGGGTAATTTTTCAAATTTTAAACATCTTGTCCCTTGTATGCTCTGCTAGCAGTGTAATTAATCCAAACTTGAAAATTTATTCCCCTGGAAAGTGATTTTTTGGTATATTAGGAATATTTTTAGATTGACCCTTATCGAGTTTCCTTTCTAATGGTATCTTGTTCACCTTTTAAAACTTTCAAACCAATTTAGAATAAATTTAGAATGTGGGATAGCGCGATGCAATCCCCTATTTTTGGTTATGGTCAAAATTGAGTTGTTTTCCCAAGCTTCATCTCGACACATTCGAATGTCACCATATCACCCTGATTAGCATCAAGAACATGCTTTAACCTCCCATAGGCCCGCATCAAGGCATGAATTTCTTTACATCTTTACCATCCTTATTCACAATAATTTCTTTTATCAAAAAGCATCAAAATGCTCACTCATTTTCTAAATCACAAAGTTTTGTCAACTTAAGTTTTCTAACTTAACTTCTTTAAAGAGTGTCAGACATGTCACTTTTGGGGATACTCTAACCCCGATCTTTTGAAGGGAAACTCCAACCCCATTTTTTCAAAATTGTTAAGATTTAAAAATCTATCTTTGTCAACATTATTCATCTTCCTCAGGGATATTCCAACCCCATCTTTTTGAGGGATATCCAACCTTATCTTTCAACTACAATTAAATTTTTTTCTTCCCAGATTCCATGAACGTGTCAAGAGTCAACTTATTTTTATTTAAAAAAAAATTTGGCTCAATCAAGGAACCCAAATCCATCTCGATAATTGTCGATTCAGTTATTCCTAAATAATCAATGCCAATTGCGAAATAAATTTGAATTCATCCCTTTTTATCATTACATTGAATGGTTCATGTTATATTACTTCATTCGTTGCCTTACCAATATGATTTCTTTGTGATGATTATTTGCATTCATATTTTCAAATAATTTCAAGTAAAATTAAAAGTGATGTTCCACATGGGTATCTTTCCAATGCCTAAAATGGAATATTCCATTTTCAATGTAAAATTCAGAGGTCATTTTATTAAAAATTTTTATATTCCCATCTATCCGGGGTGTATACGAGATTAAATCTTTTCATCAAAACTTATATTTGTATTTCTATAAAATTCATGCAATAAAAGAGGGTTATATCAAAATAGTGATGAGTTAAGATCCAAAGAATAGAAACTAAGATAAAACATAACTAGTACAGTACCGATTTCAAGCGTCGCAAAGAGGTTTATGCCTCATCATGTGTAACCAACTCTCGAACTCAAATGGCAAATCTTTGTACCATGCAGACCACGAGATCGATGTTTCAAGTTTCGTAACTCAAGACATAAGTTTTAACTGGCATCCAATCATGCCTAGCCCAAAATAATTAGTGGCAACTCCAAGCATTGGCCACTTTGTGATGGTCATCTGATACCAATAGCTGAGCAATTTGTTTTATGGTCCCTCTCACTCTATCACGAGTCGAGAATCCATACTTTCTCATTCTCATCACGTTATGAAGGAAAAGTCTTGCTCAAGAAGACATTTTCTAGCCAAAAAAATATTTTAAGTCATATACGCCTATAGATCTACGAGGATCCACCCTGAGGTACATATAAAGAGTTGGGCCAATAACTAGCCATCTCTTACTTGGTTTTCGGTTCCTTCGATCTTCTGTCATTATTTAACTATGATTCTTTTTTCATTTTGTCAACTAATCTTTTGTTTGACATGATTGTCAGGATTGTCTTATTTTTAAATAATCATTAGTTTAATAAAAATGGTAACACGAGAGTAAGCAAAAAGGTTTGATCATTTCCTCATCACACACTATGCACTTGCATGTGCATTAGAGTCCCACCAAACTCCATGACGAGGTTATAACCCAATCATTAGGAGGAAGTGAGCTATCTCCCTTCATGAGTAACCTTCCGCATAGGCATAGCAATAACTTCTTGGATGTAAATTACCTATGTCTCTCGTGAGCAACCCTCTGCATTTGCATAGGGAAATATATCCACTGAATTGAACCTGTTTTGCCAAACCCACGATGGGCTTAGGATTGGCGTGCCTCGACTGTCCATACCAGATGAAAGAGCAATTTAGATACCTATTTAGGCAGCAATTTAAACCTCATATAGTGAGCCTTACGAGCTAAACCATGTCAAACCATACCAGAACATTGCTAGAACACCTGAAGAATAGAGTCATTCAGGGAAACATTCTTAACCTTTGCTCTCAATTACCATAACTATGCAGGTGATAATGAGTGTACAATTGTCACCGACATCTATATTTTTTTTATCATTTATCAAGGCATAACATCGTGCTACTCGAATGATGACTAACCTTTGTCTAAATAAGTTACGATGAGCAAAAACCATCATTCACAATGTCTTATGTTGTAAATCGTTATGCTGTCTGAGTCACGGCTTAACGTGTATCCACACTAGTGGTGATAAGTGAATTATTACTATTGGTTGGTTATTTTATCACCTTATGAAGGGCAAGTTGTATTCGGACATGTTGATATGCTGCCCGTTTCTTGTCTGATCACCTTGGTTGAGACATGTTATGAATATTTTTTGATGTTTTTAAATTCTTTAATTCCTTACATTTGTCTCTTATACGTTTCACTAATTTGTTTTCTTCTCATTTTGTGTCTTGGCACATGCATCATCTCATCATAACTATAATGATTATCATCATTCTGGCATAACTATTTTGGTTTAGTGTTTAGCAAGAGGCATCATTTATGGAGCAACAATTCATCTCCACTATCAAGTCCTTTAAAAATGTTAGAACATGGTCAGAAGGTCGCCAGCATCAAGACAGAGATATCTTAAAGCCTAATTACATGTTAAAAATGCATGAGGAGGTCAAGATCAATTTTTGTCAGAATGATTATTGGGAGCTGAAGCACATTTAGGACAATTTGGATAGCAATGAGAAAAAAGCCTTCACTAAAAAGTACGGGTATATAGCTCTTTTACTTCGAGTTTAGTTGGATGATGGCTTGCTGTGAGCAGAGGCACAGTTTTGGAATCTAACCTACCAATGTTTCACCTTCAACCAACAAGATTCAGTCCCTACCATTGCTGAGTACACAGCTTTGCTCAACATAGACAGGGACAAGTCAGATCAGATTTACTACAAAGCGTTAATATCTCCTACATTCAAGAAAAGGTTGAGGCAAGTTCTTGGGGCCACAAAAGCATAGGTTGATAGTCATGTGAAAGTAAAAAGGAGCAGCGAATACATCTTTTGGGCCAGCTTAAAAGAGATCATGGTAAATTGTTTTGATTAAAATAAAGCTTAAAATATCTACGCTCTAGCAATCTATGGGGTTGTTATATTCCTGAAGACTTTGGGTTATATAGAGGTAGTAGTCACAAATTTCTTTTCTTACCTATGTTGCAACATTAACCTTACTTTCGCCATTATTGCCAAAACCATTCGCGCTTTCAGATTTTGTAAAAGAACGGGAAGAACAGGAAGGTTTGTTAGGTGTGCCCCATTGCTCCAGATATCGCTTCTAGGTCATCTCTGTGTTAGGAAAGGGAGAGCTAAGCAAAATTTCTTCTTCAAGATTAGTCCTCTTTCGACGGCGTTAGAGGAAGAATGTCATCAAAATAAGACAAAAAAGCATTGGGTCAAGGAATTACGAAATATCAAGGAGGAGAAATCACCTGGAGAGCCCCATGGGTGTTCCCTCAGTCGATTGTGTATAGATGTGGAGACTACACTTGTGTACCTCTCCTAGGATTATAGGGAAGTACTATCTATGCTCCTCTATTGGTATTGCGTTAGTTCCAGTGCCAGCAATTCATCCCATTCTTTCAAGAATTGGAACATTGGTATTTTGAATACGGAGAACCCACTTATAAAGCGAAAGTCTAATTAACTTTCCAAGCTTGGAAGAATATCCATTGCATGGAAAGTTACTAGAGAGGAAGCCCTATCACTCTTGGATATGAAGAATGGAGACTTTGCTGTATCAATGACCTATTTCCACCACCTAACTCTAGGATACTACAAATCCTAATAGAAGAGCCGCCTTCTAAGATTGAGCTACTTAGTAGAGAGTTCAAACTAGAAAAGGCATCCTTTGTCCTAGAAATCTTTCAACTTAAGGAGGAAAAAGGCAGCTCGAGATGGATATCTATCTTAGGAGCAATGAAATAGATCAAGTCATCAAAGAAATGAATCACCTCAAAGATGACCTGAAAAGCTTAACCAAGGATTATGTGGCGCATCAAAAAGCTAACAAGTCCGAACGTGTGGGCAAGACATTAGTCGAATAGGAAGCAAAAGTTGTCACTCTTAATCGTGAGTTGAATTAGCAAAAAGAGGAAGTCAGAACTAGTAAAGAAAAATTCACAAGGGCATGTGCTATTGCCTCTATCTACCAATAAAGAAATCAAAGACTCGAGACCCAAATACAAGATGCGAGAGCTACCAGGGTCAAAAATGAAGTCTTGACCCATAGAATCCAGGAGTTAAAGCAGTCTCTTCAAATTCGTCAAGGTCATATCAATAAACTAATAGGGTTTTTGAGTAGTGTGAACTAGATTGGCAAGCGACAATCGACCAAGCACGTCTGAACTACCAAGTACAACATCAACACATTACTGAACAAGTTTAGATGGCTCAACAAGAGGTGGATGACATGATTGAGGTAGCTTGATTCATAAGGTGAGACATTGTACTTGTCGAAGATTGTAAGCAGTAACTTTTAGGCTTTCTTGATCGTCTGATTACATAATATAATCACATTAGATATTTTCAGATGTAATCATGTTGCAAGGAAAAACCCTTTTGTGGCTCTATGAATGGTGATATTGACGAAGCTATTCCAAGAATCAATTGTCTTAAATGCATATGCACATTTTATTTTGCTATTTTATTCTATACACTTGCATCAATCATTCATTATCTAAACTTATCATTGCATCATAAACACTCATCAATAAATACATTTTTAAGTGAAAGTCTAATACGGGAATTCGGCCACAAAAATGTAAGGGATTCCAAGGTCAATTAGGAAAATGAAACCTAACATCCTGCATCACTACAACACACGATACTGCAAACAAATTATTTAGAGTGATCATGAAGATCATATTGAGTGACTTGAGTTAATGGTTAAGGAATCACAAGACAAGATGCTCTATCAGCAAAGCGAAATGCAAACTTAAATTGCGAGACTTATGAACTAATGGCAGCCTCTATGAAAGAAAAAGGGTAGCCTAACACTGCTAAGACAAAGGATATCCTCCTAACACTAAAAGTCCCCTTACCAACAATCCAGAACACACACAAAGGGAAACTAGATAAGAACTGGCTTACTCCTACACCTACCTTTCAGGTTCCGCCAATCATTTACCTAAATCCTATTATGGTAGGTCAATTCATTCCAAGTACTTAAAGGGTTAATGTAGGAGTTTATTAGCTAATCTAATAACCTTTGATCATGAGGAACCAGAGAAAATAGAAGGTTAAAAGTCCACCATGATTGTAGAAGAAATGAACAAATTGTAGCTCTTGGAATAATGCCTCTGAGCTATTGAAAGGAGTGACAAGTTCAAAGCACTTAACGTGCAAGTGCTGTCTTTGGTGTCTAACCTTGTCATTCCCCTAAAGTTTAAGGCCCCAGAATTTAAAAAATTCAATGGAACCACTGACCCTTCAATCCACATCCGAATGTACCTACAAAAGATGGTTGGGTATGAGAAATATAAAAAGCTCTTTATCCATTTCTTCCAACATAGCCTCATTGAAGAACGGCTCAATGGTATGTCAAGCTAGACAATAAAAAAAATCCAATCATAGGATGACTTAGCTAAGGCCTTTCTAAATCAATACCAGCACGTGTCAGATTAGGCATCGAGCTGACTTTCCCTGATGAATTTTAAGGAAAATTCCACTAAAAGTTTCATGCAATACACCCAAAGGTGGAGAGAATAAATAGCCCTAGTACAAGCCTCCCCTTACAAAAAAAGAGATGACAGTCACAATTATGTGCTTCTAATTATAAGAAACTCATAGGAAATGCCATCAAGAAATTTGCAGACCTAGTCTTCTTTGGAGAAATAATTGACACAGCCATTAAGAATGGTAGAATGTCTATCGCAGAAGCATCTAGATCAAGCAAGAAGCTTATTACCAGTAAGAATAAGGAAAAAAAGCTAATGCCATAATTTATGCTAGCTCATCTCAGCCAAAATGACGTCAAATACCCGACCCTCACTACCCAAGCACGCTATACTCTTGCCCTATCACAATACCCCCTCATCCAATTTATGCCATAACCTACAACCCATCCTTTAAACCTACCACAAAGCTACCCTCCATAAGTTCACCAAAGTACGAATCGAACAACCAGTAGTACACTTGGCAATCGAGGTGCAAATCAACAAAGACAACATTTTGATCCTATCCCTATGACCTATAAGGAACTCTACCAAACCTTGCTCTAAAATCATTTAGTGGCCCCAATCTATGTCCCAAAAAATAAGCCACCATACCTGCAATGGCACAACCCTAACACCCACTATAAATACCACGCAGTGGCAATAGGGCATGACATCAAAAACTGTATATCTTTCAAATGAAATGTGTAAAATCTAAATAACTCAAAAGTTTTACTGTTTGGGACAAACCAGGGACCAAATGTTACTGCCAATCCTTTACCAAACCACACTAAGCTAGCTACAAACATGATCGATGATAAAAACAAATATAAAGTCAAGACAAGCATAGAGGAAGTAAGGATGCCAATGTTTTTGGTCTAGCAAGCATTGATTCAGGTCAGATTGCTCAACGCAACAGAAAAATTAGAAGATAATCCTAACAACTTCTGTGACTTCCACATAGTTGTAGGCCATACCCTATAAACATGCAAGGAGTTTAGGTCAATGGTTCAAAGAATAATGAATGAAGGCCAAATAAAATTCTATCATGAAACCACACCTGATACTAAATCTATCAACATGATAGGAGATGAAACCATGCAGCTGCCTTATGGGAAAAATTGCCCCATCATTCTTTATGGCAAGTCAAATCTCAAGGTCAATTTTTTTACACCTACACTAAAGTTAGTTGTTGAGGTACCTAAACCATTCCAGTATAAAAGCAACAAAGTTATCTTATGGATATACGAGAATCAGGTAGTGATGATTGGATAACTAACTTTCATAACTGCTGCAATAAAACTATCAAAAGTTAGCCACCTAACCTATAGTGGTAGGCATTACACTCCTTTAGCTCAAAAAAATAGAAGGTTGATGCATCTTTAAGTACCAATGTCACTCAGGCCTAAGCAAAGAATTTTGAGCTTGAGAAAGTTAAGGAAGCAGTTAGTTAAAAAGAAGCCACAGAGTTTCTCAAGTTCATCAAGCATAATGAATACTGCATTGTAAACCAGTTAAGCAAATAACCCTTAAAGATTTTTATGCTATCTCTGCTTTTTAATTCTGAGATTCATCGAAATGCATTATTAAAAGTGTTAAACGATGTATATATATGCCACCAGACATCTTCATGGACAAATTGGATCAGCTAGTGAACAATATCATGGTCGATAATTATATCTCGTTCACTGATGATGACATCCCACTCGGAGGTAGGGGCAGTTATAAAGCTCTACATATCATTACCCATTGCAAGAGACGCATTTTGCCTAAAGTACCCATAGACAATAGGTCGGTCACTAATGTTATGCCTATGACTATATTCAGCAAAGTCCCTATTGATTAGTCCAACATCAAGAGTAGCCACAACATAATCTAAACTTTTGATGGAAGATGTCACAGAGTAATTAGACATATCACAATCCAAATCCAAATAGGCCTATGTACTTATAGATAATGGGTCGATTGTTAATGTTATGCCTATAACTATATTCAACAAAGTACCTATTGATCAGTCCAACATCAAGAGTAGCCATAGCATAGTCTAAGCTTTTGATGGAACATGTCACGGAGTAATTTGAAATATTATAATCCAGCTCCAAATAGGCCCATGTACATATGAAGTTGACTTTCAAGTTATGGATATTAATCCATCTTACAACTACCTATTAAGAAGGCCATGATAAACTCCATCGAAGCCGTCCTATCTTTTCTCCAACAAAAGCTTAAATTTGTAATAGATGACAAAATAGTCACCATCGAGGCTAAAAAAGAAATGATTGCCACTACTTTCGCTAAAGAAATCAACATAGAGCCTAATGATGTTGTACCAGAGTCATCCTTCTAATCCTTTAAGTTTGTTAATGCAGCATTTATGGGTGAAGGACTGCTAATAGTTAAACCTCACCTGTCAAAGAGTACCAACTCGGGTTTAAAATAAGCATTGATAAAGATTCTCGTACTAGAAAAGGGCTTGGTAAGAATCTACAAGGAATGGCTTAAGCTCTACTGGTCACCACTTAAGTTAACAAAAGAGGCTTAGGATTCAAGGCTAATTCATAGTCAAGAAAGCAGTAGGAAATAGTGATCAGCAATCAAAGGGTAACTCAATCATTAAGTTGAAAGGGGGAATCGAAGCTAACATTGTTCCTGTCTCTCTATGAGATATTCCATTCAGAAAGATAAATCGATCCAAATTGACTAGAAGAGCAAAAAGCTAAAGATGTCTTGGCCATCTTAAATAAAGCATTTCACAACCTTTATCTCTAAGATACTAAGCCATAAAATGTGTGTCTTTCCACTAAGACCTGATTTTAATAATGAAGTCATGATAGAAGCCCTTACATTTTTCATATCCCTTTTATGTAATAGTAAGAAAGGAAAACCTACCGACCTTCACCTAAAGGCGGGAAGGTGTTTTATGTTGTATGTCTATATCATTTTTTAACCTTTGTGTCTTCATTACTCTTTTATCTCCATTTTTATCTGAATCCTTTCATTGTTGTATGCCTTTTGCAATGTTTATTTCTTCACCTTTTTAGGTGTTCTGATGACAGTGATATGCATGTGTCTAATAGGTTGCTGAAGATCGATTTTAAACAGTCAATTTGCACTAGTGAAGTTGATCCTGAAGAAGATTTTGAAGAGAGCTCCATACCACCAGACCTTTTAAAATTAGTTAGGCAATAAGAGAAGTAGATCAAGCCCTATGAAGACCCATCAGAAGTTACAAATCTGGGTACTCAAGAGGATCAAAAGGAGGTTAAAATTAGAACCTCAATAAAGTCAACAACTAAGGCTAAGCTAATAGAGCTATTCCAGGAATATCGAGATGTATTTGCTTTGCCATATCAAGACATGATAGGACTAGACACTGATATAGTGGTCCACATGCTTCCCATCAGGCATGGATGTAAACCAATCCATCAAAAGTTAAAGAAGATAAAGCCAAAAATGCTCTTCAAAATTTTAAAAAAAGTCAAAAAGTAGCTTAATGCAGGGTTTATCGAAGTAGCTAAATATCCAAAATGGGTTGCTAATATAGTCCCAGTCCTAAAAAAAGATGACAAAGCATGAATATGCATTAATTATTGGGATTTGAATCAAGCTAGTCCTAAAGACAACTTCCCACTACACTATATCGACACTTTGGTAGACAACATAGCCAAGAATTCTCTTTTCTTTTTCATGGACTGATTCTCAAGCTACAACCAGATCAAGATAGCGCTCGAAGACATGGAGAAAACAACTTCTGAAACCATGTGGGGGACATTTTGCTATAACGTCATACCCTTTAGACTTAAAAATGCTGAGGTAACATATTAACGAGTCATGATGGCCTTGTTCTATGACATAATGCACAAAGAAATTGAGGTCTACGTGGACATCATGATTACCAAGTCAACAAAAAAGGGTAAGCATGTCATAGACCTTTAAAAACTTTTTGAACGGCTATGAAAATTTCAACTCAAATTGAATCATGCCAAGTGTACCTTTGAAGTCACCTCGGGTGAGCTTCTAGGCTTTACAGTCAGTAAAAAAGGGATTAAAGTTGACCCAAACAAAGTCAAAGCCATTTAAGATATGCCACCACCTCAAACCTAAAAAGAAGTGAGAAACTTTTTGGGGAGACTGAACTATATTGCTAGATTCATATCCTAGCTTACTGACAAATGTGACTTCATCTTTTAGCTCCTTTGCAAACAAAATTTGGGAGAGTGGAATAAGGCATGTCAAGAAGCCTTTGATAAATTCAAACATTATCTATCAAGCCCATTAATTTGGTATCATCAGTGCCTAGTCAACCTTTAATCCTTTACTTTGCAATCTTCGATAAATCTATAGGTTGTGTATTAGGGTAGCATGATGAGTAAGGAGAGAATGAACAAGCAATCTACTACTTAAGCAAAAAATTCATGAAATACGAGTGCAACTACTCTGTAGTTGAAGAGTTGTGCTATGCTTTGGTGTGGACAGCCAAAAGACTTAGGCAGTACATGCTATATCACACCACATGGTTTATTGCAAGGCTTAATCCTATCAAGTATCTATGTGAAACCCCTGCACTATCAGAAAGGCTAGCTAGATGGCAAGTCCTACTTTTTGAATACGACATTGCCTATGTTGCCAAAAGGCCATTAAAGGCAGTGTGATAGCTAACCTTTTGGCAAGTTGAATGGCAGATGATTATGAACCCTTAAGTTTTAACTTCCTAGATAAAGATCTAATGTGCATTTCTGAAGATGAAAATGCCTTCAATCAAGATTGATCCTAGAAGATGTATTTTGATGGAGCATTAATTGCTCTAGGACTTGGAATTAGGGCAATATTGATGTCACCCGATGAGAGTCATTACCCTTTCATAACAATATTAAATTTTGACTACACAAAAATATCATAGAATATGAAGCTTATGTCATGGGCTTCAAGCATGCCATTGAGAGGAATGTCAAGACATTACAGGTGTTTGGTGATTCAGCCCTAGTCATCTACTAATTGAAAGGGGAATGGCAAACTCATGATGCCAAGCTGATGCAGTATGGGAAGCTAATAATAAAACTCAAGAAAAAATTTGATAATATTAGTTTTTGGCATTTACCTCAAGAAGAAAACCAAATAGTCAATGCTTTGGTTACTTTGTCATCCATGTTTAAAGTTAACCAAGAATCGAACGTTGCTCCCATCTAGATGAGCTTCTATAAAATTTTGGTTCATTGTCATAGTGTCAAAAAAGAGAAAGACAACCTACCCTAGTACTTTGACATCCTTTGTTACATTAAGGATCAGCAATATCCTAAGCATGCAATCGAGACTGATAAAAGAACCATCAAGAGGCTGGTTATGGGATTTGTTCTCGATGGAAAAATCTTATACAAAAAGAGTCACAATCAAGTATTGGTTAGATGCATCAACACTTCTGAAGCCAAAAGGAACCTAGAAGATGTTCATGAAAGGATTTACCGTACACATGCTAATGGACATAGAATGGCCAAGCAAATCATGAGAGCTAGATATTACTAGTTGACTCTCAAGAGAGACTAAATCAATTATGCTCAAAAGTACCATAAGTGTCAAATCTATACGAACAAGATCAATGTCCTTCAATGCCACTTCATGTCATGACGAGCCCATGGCCCTTCTCCATGTGGGGCATGGATGTGATCGGGCTGATTAGCCCTAGAGTATCCAATAGGCATCGCTTTATCTTGGTAGCAATTAACTATTTCACCAAATAGGTGGAGGCTACCTTATATGCTAATGTCACTAGATCAATCGTGCGGGACATTATCTGTAAATGTGGCCTCCAAACCAAATCATCATAAATAATGCAAGCAACTTAAACAATAAAATAATGCAAGTGGTTTACTTTCAGTTCAAGATTCAAAATCATAATTCTATTCTTTACCATCAAAAGATGAATGGGGCAGTTGAGGCAGCCAATAAAAACATCAAAAGAATAGTTTAGAAAATGACTGAGACTTAAAAAGGCTAACATGAAAAGCTATTATTTTTAATTTATACCTATCAGACCCTAATTTGCACTTCTATGGGTGCCACTCCATTCTCTCTTATCTATGGGATGGAAGCTTTATTACCTATCAAAGTCGAGATCCCTTCTCTCAGAGTTTTGATGGAAACCAAACTTGAAAAGGTTGAATGGCTCAAGAATAGATATGACCAGCTCAACCTTATCAAAGAAAAATGCATGAAAGCCATCTACCAGGTCAAATGTATCAAAGATGCATGATTCGAGCTTATGACAAAAAGATGCGCCCATGATAATTTCACCTAGGCAAATTCATATTGAAGAAGATCCTTCCAATTCACAAAGATACACAGGGCAAGTGGACCCCTAATTACGAAGGACCTTATGTCGTAAAGCAAGCCTTCTCCGAATGGGCCCTAATCTTGTCAGAAATAAATAGCAATGCCTTGCCGAACCTAATCAACTCAAATTCTGTCAATATATATTACATGTAGAGGGTAAAAACCTGAAAAAGAGCTTTTCAAAAAAAAAAACATAAACAAAAAAATAAAAAAACAAAGTAAAAAGAAAACAAAACAAAAAAATGGGTCTAGATGACAATCTAAAAAGGGCATCTAGGCAGCCAACCTTACTATGGTTAAAAAAACTGCAAGGGCGACTTTAGAAGATTAATTCTAATAGGGCATGAACTAAGAGCACCTGTAGGACAATGCATAGCAATCCTAAGGATCTTTCGAGGATCAGCTCATGCTAGTCACATTCATTGCTCGAGAAATATCCTAAAAAGCACCTAAAGAACATCCATGTAATAATTATTAGAGGCATCTTTCACCCAAAAGATCATCCTTTTGGCTACCTTATCACTTGTTTATCAAGTATTATACCGAGTTGTATCTCTTTGCTGTCATGAATAAATTTTGCCTTGTTTCTTTTAACCCTTTTACAATTCATATTGCACTCATCATTTAATTGATAATGTTTGATAATCAACTGAAATATGCATCAAGACATATCAATATTACACTGAAAGGAATAGAAAAGCACAAGGAACTCTGCCCGTGCCCTAATTATCAAGATCATGAACTTTTCATGTCCAAACACCCATTCGACATGTCCAAACACCCATTCGACATGACCATACACCAAACCAATTCTTGCTTTCATAAGCCATATCTCAAGAAAAACTATTTCAAGGTAACTAAAAATTGATTTGTGCATTCTATCTAAATCCTATCGAAACCAGAGCCATGAACCTAGTCAGTAAAACAGTCACCAAATTATTGACAATGCCTTTCGATTGTTAGAAAAATGGTTGAGCCTCTTGAATCAAGAAATGCCATAATCTAAATTCTTGAAAATGGATGAATAACTCGACTATCAAAACATCACATCCCTAATGGAGCCAGGATAATTCATAATGGCTACCTCTTGTGATAGATTTTATTTTGTATCCCTAATAGAACTGGGACAACCTATAATTCCCAGTGGAATTAAGAAAATCCCAATCCTTAATTGAGCCAAGACAGATCATAATCCCTATTAGAGTTTGGATGACTTACAAGAAATTTCGGCCATCTCCCATGTTAGACTTCACATCCTACAACCATGATAGCATTTCATATCATGCACTCATATTACCATTATACATCATTATTTTTATAATATCACTTCAAGCTAGGTTTACTGAACCTTTAAGGAATTCCTGGTAAGAACTTTAAGCTTCGTAACCTAAATGTTATTCAGGTAAGGTTCTTTTTCTCATCACCTCATGTCAAACCCTTTTTATCAAAAAACTACTATCAAAGTGCTAGTGTCAAGAAATTATTATCCAGAAACTATAATCAAAAACTTTTGTTGAGAATGTTCATTAGAAGTTTTATCAAGAATTTTATCAGGAACTAGTGTCAAAACCCTTTCATCAAGAAATTTTGTTATGTACTTCTGTTAAGAAAAACTTGTCTTAGAAGTTTTATCAAAAACTTTGTCAACACCCTTTTCAAAGCCCACAAGTCAGTGGCACCCTCTTCAAAGTCCATAAGTCAGTGACACTTTTTCAAAGATCACAAGTCAGTAGCACCTTATTCAAAGCCCACAACTCAGTAGCACCTTTTTAAAGCCCACAAGTCAATGTCACCCTATTCAAAGCCCATAAGTTGTGGCACCCTATTCAAACCCATAAGTCAATGGCAACTTTTCAAAGTCCATAAGTTAGTAGAACCCTCTTCAAAGCCCATAAGTCAGTGGTACCCTTTTCAAAGCCTACTAGTTAGTGGCACTCTCTTTGAAGCCCATAAGTCAGTGGCACCCTCTTCAAAGCCCATAAGTCAGTGGCACCCTGTTCAAAGCCTATAAGTCAGTGGCACCCTGTTCAAAACCTATAAACTAGTGGCACCTTTTTAAAGCCCACAAGTTAGTGGCACCATTTCCAAAGCCCATAAGTCAATCAAAGTCCACAAGTTAAAGGCACCCATTTTAAAGTCCACAAGTTAATGGCACCCTTTTTTAATCCCATAAGTCAGTGGCACCCTTTTTAAAGCCCACAAGTCGGTGGCACCTTTTCAAAGCCCATAAGTTAGTGGCACCATTTTCCAAGCCCATAGTCAGTGGCACCTTCTTCAATGCCTACAAGTCAATGGCATCTTTTTAAAGCCCACACAAGCTGGTGGCATCTAATCTGAGTCAAAGCCCGTACAAGCAGGTGGCACTTGAGTCAAGACCCCTACAAGTTGGTAGCACCTAAATGTATGTTAAAACCTGCATAAATTGGTGGCACTAATATCAAAGTCCACGTTACTCTATACCTATCTAAAGAGGCCAAGCCTTAAAAAACCTAACACTCTAGTAGAGAGGGCAAACCCTACAAAATTCACATAAACCTTTATCAGGGTCACTACGAATACACTGTACTTATCATAGCGAAGTATTAATTAAAATTTATTTCTTTACATGTATCTTAGGGAACGTTATTCCACCCTAAACAAAATAGTGTATTTATCTTTGCCCTGTTCTTGATTCTCAACAGCGGTCAAAGAAGGGTAGCTGTAGACACCTTATTTTGTTCAGGGTAACTTTTAGCAAGTTGGGATATGAAAGTGTCAATATCATGTATCCAATAAAAAGAATGTGCTTATCAAGCCTAATCAAAAAAGGAATAGAGATTATTATGAGAATCCAAGTTTAGCCTATTTGACAAATGAGGGTTAATTCTAAGGAAAATGGTAGAAAGAAATACTTTTCTTGCTAAGCCAAAGGATTGGAACTATGTATCCTAATGAGGAGAATGTGTTTGTAGTGCCAAATCACTAAAAAAATGGAGATCATTATGAGATTCCAAGTTTGTCCTATTTGATAGATAAACTTTGATTCTAAGGAAAATAGTGAAAAGAAATGGTTTTCTTGCCAAACCAAAGTGTTAGAATCAAGTATCCCAATGAGGAGAACGTGTTTGTAATACCCAATCATAAAAAGAATGGAGACTATTATGAGAGTCCATGTTTGTCCCATTTGACAGATGAATATTGATTCTAAGGAAAATAGTGGAAAAAAAGCTTTTCTTATTAAACCAAAGCATTAAAACCTTTAATCCCAATAAAGAGACTGTATTTCCAGTGCCTAAACATAAAAAGAATGAAGATTATTACTGGAATTTCTGTTTGTCCAATTTGACAGGCAAACTTTGATTCTAAGGAAAATTATGGAATGAAAAGCTTCTCTTACAAGACAAATGCATTAATATCGTATATCTAAATGAGCAGAATGTTGTTTTAGTGCTTAATCACAAAAAAATTAGAGATTATTATGGCAATCCAAGTTTGTCCCCTTGACCGATGAACTTTGATTCTAACAAAAATGGTGAAAATAAAAGTATTTCTAGCCAAACCAAAGCATTAAAATCGTGTATCCTAATGTGGAAAATGTGCTTACAGTACCCAATCTTAAAAAGGATGGAGATTATTATGAGAATCTAAGTTTGTCCAATTTGATAGATAAACTTTGATGCTAAGAAAAATGGTGGAAAGAAAAGCTTTTCTTTCTAAACCAAAGCATCAGAATGGTGTATCCTAATGATGAGAATGTGTTTATATTGCCCAATTAGGAAAAAAATGGAGATTATTATGAGAATCTATGTTTGTCCTACTTGATGGATGAACCTTGACTCTAAAGGAAATAGTGGAAAGAAAAGCTTTTCTTGGCAAACTAGAGTATTAATATCCTGTATCCTAATGAGCAAAATGTGTTTGTAATGCCCAATCACAAAAAGAATGGAGACTATTATGAGAATCTAAGTTTATCTCATTTGATGGATGAACTTTGATTCCTAGAAAGATGATTTGAAAAAAAGCTTTTGTAGCTAAATCAAAGCATTAATATCCCGTATCACAATGAAGAGAATGTGTTTATAGTGCCCAATCAAAAAAAGAATAGAGAATATTATGAGAATCCATGCTTCTCCCATTTGATAAAAAAACTTTGAATCTAAGGAAAATGGTGGAAAAAAAAGCTATTCTTGCTAGACCAAAGCATCAATATCATGTATCCCAATGAGGAGAATGTGTTTATAGTGCCCAATCAAAAAAAGAATGGTGATTATTATGAGCATCCAAGCTTGTCCCATTTAACGGATGAATTTTGATTCTAAGGAAAATGGTGGAAAGAAACTCTTTTCTTGCTAGTCAAACCATCAAAATTGTGTACCTAATGAGGAAAATGTGTTTATAGTCCCCCAATTATAAAAAGGATGGATATTATTACTGCAGACACCTTATTTTGTTTGAGCTAATTTTTAGCAAGTTGAGGGACGATGTCGCCTGATGAAAAAGTTTTTTAAGGAGGTCAAGAATGCCTATGGATCATATTATGAAAATCCAAGGATGTGGCATCAAAAGACATAGTTCCAAGTGGTTGGGGAAAAAAGAAAGGGGAAAATTTATAGTTTTGCCTAAATGTATTGATACATGGTTCTCAGTATCGATATAATGTGCTAACAATCAAAAAATTCAAAATGTTCCCATTGGTATCGATACAATGTGTAAATGAATCGATGCATGAGTTTGTGTATCGATACATGAACTCATGTATCGATACTAGGCCATGCCAGAACCAAAACTTGCATTCTGTAAAGTAGATCTATTGGTACACATCAACATGTATCGATACAATGTTTCATTGTATGATACAATGTTTCATAGTATCAATACAATGATTATTGTATCGATACATTTAAGGTTTTTTGGACCAAATATATCGATACATTCTTTAATGTATCGATACATGCAAGCCATTTTCCATGATCGAGGCATTTTTAACTTGTCCACCATCGATCCAAAGCTCGATTTTAACTCATTTTTACGTCAGAAAAAGATCAAAACCCATATCAGATTACAAATTTGGACTTATGAATTAATCAATATATTTTTTGAAGTCTAAATTAGATCATAAAGGGTCAATGTCATATGCTTACCCTACACCTCCCTTGGTTGTTGACAAAGATCACTATCAGCCACCCTACTTGTTGGTATTTGATTTCAGCAGCCAAACTAGCCACCCTATGTCTATTACATTGGTAGTAAATTGCTTCCTATAGCCACCGTATAGCCATCAGCTGTCACTACTTTGTCTCTTTGAGAAATGACCAAAAGCACCTCCAATTTAGCTCTAAGTGCTAGCATAAATAGGCCATTAATATCTCAGCAAAAAAGGTTTTTTTCAGCTTGTTTTTAGCTCTCCCAACTTATTCACACATCAAAAAAATATAATCCCATAGCCCTTCACTTAGTATCCAAAAGTAGCCCCAAACACTCATTCCCAGCTACTATACACTCTAAAAAATCATCCTTACCCATACTAGAACCGAACCTTTCTTTTTCTCTTTTTTTTGCTAATTAACCACAAGGAAAAGAGGAGAATTTAGGTCATCTTTACTGCTTCAACCACTTGACCAAAAATTGAAGCTTTATTGGCATAACTTCCTACTTAATCACTTTTATTTTTTGTTTTCAGCGTCTTTATCATTTGTTAGCCTTTCATGCTTCCATCACCCTTTTAAGATTCTCATGTGTTATTATGGCTTTTGGTTATGGTAGCTTAGGATTTGGATATCTTGATACCCCTTTTGATGTGCAAAGTGTCTTATTTCATCCTTATTATCTTTTACAACTCTTGTTCATGCATTTTATGCCATATCCATGCATCACGTTATGTTCAATCCATGCATAAATCCTTAGCCTAGCATGTTTCAAGCATGTTTATACATTAACTTGCATTTTGTCATGAATCATTGTCATTTCTGGCATGCTTTACTTTATGAGATGTGTGCAAAACACTTTCTTTATCAAGACCATTGATAAAGTTAGCATCCCTACTCATGTTATGTACCATTTCCTTGTATGTTCATTGTCTTCTCCTTATCTAAGTGCATGTTTGATAGCTGTTAAAAATTGATTTTCAAAACCTCCCTAGGCTAAGCGCATTAACCTCAACCAATGAGGATTAACATGAACTTAGTATTTTCCTTAAAGTTAGCAAAAAATCTTAGGGAAAATTAAGTTTTCAAAATCTAGAATCCTGATTAAATGAGCTTAAAACTTATGATTTTCTAACGAAAATGGCCCTGCACTTGTTCTCAAAATGTTTATGCCTTGTTTTTTATTCAAAACCTTGAGTGGTATGATCAACGGGTTGTTTCATTGTTTGTGCAAATGAGTTCTTGATGCTCATGCCACTTTTCCCTTCAGTCATGGAGGTTCAAATGTCAATGACCCGAGTTTGGACCCTAAAGCATAAAAAAAATAAAAAATATCCCATGCTTTGCTTTATCCCCTACTGGTAGCACAACTATTATGAATGAAAAATCAGTTTAAAATCCCAAATGATTTTTCATGAATTTTCTTATATTATCTTTAAAACAATGCCTTATTCACCCCCAGATCATTTCGGATGAGAAAGTTATGATTTTTCAAATCTAAACTGTCTGGAACCCTTGGAATCAACAACATGTATTCTGATAGGCCATTCAGACCCACTAGTGAGAAGGGTCTGTTTATAGTGCCTAATCACAAAAAGAATGTAGATTATTACAAGAATCCAAGTTTGTCTCATTTAATGGATGAACTTTGACTCTGAGGAAAATGGTAGAAAAAAAACCTTTTTTTCCTAGATGAAAGCATCAATATTATGTATCCTAATGAGGAGAATGTGTTTATAGAGCCCAATCACAACAAGAATGGAGATTATTTCGAGAATCCAAGTTTATCCTATTTAATAGATGAATTTTGATTCCAAGGAAAATGGTGGAAAGAAATTTGTTTTTGCCAAGCCAAAGCATTAATATCGCATATCCCAAAGAAGAGAATGTGTACATATGCTTAATCATAAAAAGAATAAAGATTATTGCGAGAATCCAACTTTGTCCCATCTGACGAATGAACTTAGATTCCAAGGAAAATGGTGAAAAGAAAAGCTTTTACTGCCAAATCAAAAGCATCAAAACCGTGCATCCCAATAGGGAGAATATGCTTATAGTTCCTAATCATGAAAAGAATGAAGATTATTATGAGAATCCAAGTTTGTCCCATTTGATGGGTGAACTTTGAATCTAATGAAAATGCTAGAAAAAAAAGTTTTCTTGCCAAAACAAAGCATCAAAATCGTGTATCACAATGAGGAAAATGTGTTTATAGTTCCTAATCACAAAAAGGATGTAGATTATTATAGGAATCCAAGTTTGTCCTATTTGACAGATGAACTTTAATTCTAAAGAAAATAGTGGAAAGAAAAGGTTTTCTTGCCAAACCAAAGCATCAATACCTTGTATCCCAATGAGGAGGATGTGTTTATAGTGCCCAATCACAAAAAGAATGGAGATTATTTTGAGAATGCAAGTTTGTCCTACTTGACAGATGAACTTTAATTCTAAGAAAAATGGTGGAATGAAAAGCATTTCTCACTAGACCAAATCATCAGTATCGTGAATCCGAATAAGGAGGATGTGTTTATAGTGCCTAATTAGAAAAAAATAGAGATTATTACAAAAATCCAAGTTTGTCCTATTTGACGGATGAACTTTGATAAGGAAAATGATAGAAATAAAACCTTTTCTTCCTAGATGAAAGCATCAATATCATGTATCCGAATGATGAGAATGTGTTTATGAACCCCAATCACAAAAAGATGAGATCATTATGAGAATCCAAGTTTGCCCCATTTGATAGATGAACTTTGATTCTAAAGAAAATGGTGGAAACAAAGTTGTTCTTGCCAAACCAAAGTGTTAGAACCATGTATCCCAATATAGAGAATGTGTTTATAGTGCCCAATCATAAATAGAATAAAGATTATTATTAGAATCCAAGTCTGTCCTATTTGATAGAAGAATGTTGATTCTAAGGAAAATGGTGGAAAAAAAAGCTTTTCTTGCCAACCATAGCATCAAATGTTGTATCCTAATAAGGATAATGTGTTTACAGTGCCTAAACACAAAAATAATGGAGATTTCTAAAAGAATCTAAGTTTTTCCCATTTGCCATACAAACTTTGATTTCATGGAAAATAATAGAAAGAAAAGCTTCTTTTGCTGGACTGACACATCAATAACTTACATGTAAATGAGCAGAATGTGTTTATAGTGCCTAATCACAAAAGGAAAGGAGATTATTATGAGAATCCATGTTTACCCTATTTAATAGATGAATTTTGATTCTAATGAAAATGGTGGAAGAAAAACTTTTTGTGTAACCCAAAGGGTCAATATTGTGCATCCTAAATAAGGAGAATGTGCACATATGCACAAACACAAAAAGAATAGATATTATTGTGAGAATCAAAGTTTGTACCATTTGATGGATGAACTTTGATTCTAATGAAAATGGTGGAAAGGAAAGCTTTTTTGCTAAACCAAAGCATCAATATTCTGTATCCTAATCAGGAGAATGCATTTATAGTGCCCAATCATAAAAAAATGGAGATTATTATGAGAATCCAAGTTTGCCCTATTTGATGAACGAATTTTGATTCTAAGGAAAATGGTGGAAAGAAAAGCTTTTCTTTCCAAATCAAAGCATTAAATCCATGTATTCCAATAAGGAAAATGTGTTTATAGTGCTCAATCACAAAAGCAATATAGATTATTACGAGTATCTCGGTTTACATCGATTAACAAATAGATTTTGATTCTTAGTAAATGGTGGAAAAAAGGTTTTCTTACCAAATCAAAGCATCAACATCTTGTATCATAATAAGGAGAATGCGTTTATAGTGCCCAATCATGAAAAAAATAAAGATAATTATGAGAATCCAAGCTTGTCCTATTTGATGGATAAAAATCAATTATGAGGAAAATGGCAAAAAAAAGGTGTTCCAAATAAACCAAGGCATTAACATTGTATATCCCAATAAGGAGAACGTTTTCATGGTGCCTAATCAGAAAAAGAATGAAGATTGTTTTGAGAATCCACGTTTGCCCTATTTGATGGATGAACTTTGATTTTAAGAAAAATGGTGGAAGGAAAAGCTTTTTTTTCCTAACAAAAGCATTAAAACCATGTATCTATGGAGGAAAATGTGTTTATAGTGCCTAATCACAAAAGTAATAGAGATTATTCTAGAATTTAAGTTTGTCTGATTCGACGGACAAACTTTGATTCGAAGGAAAATTGTGGAAAAAAACTTTTCTTGCCAAACTAGTGCAATAATATCTTGAATCCCAATGAGGAGAACATTTTTATAGTGCCTAGCCACAATAAAAGTGGAGATTATTATAAGAATCGAACTCTATCCCATTTGACAGACAAAATTTGATTCTATGGAGAATGGTGGAAAAAAAGGTTTTCCTACCAAACAAAAGCATCAATATCATGTATCCCAATGAGAAGAATGTGTTTATAGTGTAATACAAAAAGAATGAAGATTATTACATGATTCCAAGCTTGTCCCACTTAACAGACAATGATTCTAAGGAAAATAATGGATAGAAAAGCTTTTTCAGCTAAATTAAGGCATTAATATCATATATCCCAATGAGGAAAAAAGGTTTATAGCACCCAATCACAAAAAGTAAGAAGATTGCTATGAGAATCCTAGTTTGTCCTACTTGACAGATGAACTTTGATTCTAAGGAAAATGGTGGAAAAAAAACTTGTTTTGCCAAACTAAATCATTAAAACTGTGTGTCCCAATAAGAAGAATGTGTTTCTAGTGCTCAATCACAAAAATAATGAAAATTATTACGAGAATCCAAGTTTATCCCATTTGACAAATAAACTTTGATTATAAGGAAAATTATGGAAAGAAAACCTTTTTTTGCTAAACCAAAGCATCAAAACCATGTATCCCAATAAGAAAAATGTGTTTATAATGCCTAATCACAAAAGGAATAGAGATTATTATGAGAATTTAAGTTTGTCCCTCTTGACGAATGAACTTTGATTCTAAGAAAAATCATGGAAAGACAAGCATTTCATTCAAACCAAAGCATCAACATCATGCATCCCAACGAAAAGAATATGTCTAAAGTGCTTAATCATAAAAAGAATGAAAATTATTACGAGAATCCAAATTTGTCCCATTTGATGGATGAACTTTGATTTTGGTGAAAATGGTGCAAAAGAAAACTTTTCTTGCCAAACCAAACCAAAAAAGAAGGGAGATTACTATAAGAATCCAACTTATCCTATTTAAAAGTCAATCTTTGATTATAAATGGTGGAAAGAAAAGCTTTTCTTTCCAAACCAAAACTTTAATATCCTGCATCCCAATGAAGAGAATGTGTTTATAGTTACGAGATGCCAAGTTTCTCCCATTTGATAGATGACCTTTAAATCTACAAAAAATGGAGGAAAGAAAAGCTTTTCTTGCCAAACCAAAGCATCAAGTCATGTATCCTAACAAGGAGAATGTGTTTATAATAGGCAAGCACAAAAACAATGGAAATTATTATGAGAATCCAAGTTTGTTCCATTTCATGGATGAACATTAATTATAAGGAAAATGCTAGAAAGAAAAGCTTTTCTTGCTAAACCAAAGCATCAATATCGTGTATCCCAATAAAGAGAATATGTTTATAATGCCCTATCATAGAAAGAATGGAGATTATTATGAGAATCTAAGTTTGTTGCACTTGATAAATGAACTTTGACTCTAAGGAACATAGAGGAAACATAAGCTTTTCTTACCAAACTAAAGCATTAAAACCATGTATCCTAATGAGGAGAATGTGTTTGCAGTGCCCAATCACAATAAAATGAAGATTATTATGATAATGTAAGTTTACCCTATTTGATGGGTGAACTTTGATTCGAAGGAAAATGATGGAAAAAAAGTTTTCTTTGCTAGACCAAAGCATCATTATCATAGATCCCAATGAGAAGAATGTGTTTATGGTGCCCAATCACAAAAAAATAGAGATTATTTCAAGAATTCAAGTTTGTCCTATTTGATGGATGAACTTTGATTTTAATGAAAATGGTGTGAAAGAAAAGCTTTTCTTGCCAAACCAAACCATCAAAACCATCCATCCCAATAAGGAGAATGTGTTGACTCTACAAAAAATTGGGGAAAGAAATGCTTTTCTTGCCAACCTAAAGCATCAGAACAGTGTATCCTAATAAGAAAATTGTGCTTATAGTGCTTAATCATAAAAAGAATGGAGATTATTACCAGAATCCAAATTTGTCCTACTCTATGTATGAACCTTGATTCAAATGAAAATGGTGAAAAAGGAAGCTTTTCTTGGCAAGTTGAAGTATCAATATTGTGTATCCTAAGGAGAAAAATGTGTTTATAGTGCCCAATCACAAAAAGAATGGTGATTATTATGAGAATCCATATTTTCCCATTTAATGGATGAACTTTTATTTTATGGAAAATGGCAAAAAGAAAAGCTCTTCTTGCTAAACCAAAGCGTCAAAACTTGTATCCTAATAAAGAGAAAGTGTTTATAATGCCCAATCACAAAAAGAACAGAGATTATTATGAGATCCAAGTTTGTCATATTTAACGTACAAACTTTGAGTCTAAGGAAAATAATGGAAGAAAAACTTTTTTGTCAAACCATGGCATCAATATCACATATCCTAATAAGGAGAATGTATTTATAATGCCTAATCAAAAAAGGAATGGAGATTATTATAAGAATCCAAGTTTTTCCTATTTGATGGATAAACTTTCATTCAAAGGAAAATGGTGGAAAGAGAAGTTTTTCTTACTAAACCAAAGGTTTAAAATAATTTATCTTAATGTGAAAAATATGTTTATGCTGCCTAATCTAAAAAAATTGAAGATTATTAGGAGAATTGAAGTTTATCCTATTTGATTGATAAAACTTGATAATGAGAAAAATAGTGCAAAGAAAAGGTTTTCTTGCTAGACCAAAGCATCAATATCATGTATCCCAATGATAAGAATGTGTTTATAGTGCCCAATCACAAAAATAATGCATATTATTACCAGAATCCAAGTTTATCCTATTTGAGGAATGAAGTTTGACTTTAGGGAAAAACAATGGAAATAAAAGCTTTTCTTGCTAAACCAAAAATCAAAATCATGAATCCTAATGTGAAGAATGTGTTTATAATGCCCAATCACAAAAAAAATAGAGGTTATTACAAGAATCCAAGTTTACCCAATTTGACGAGCAGAATTAGACTCTGAGGAAAATATTGGAAAGAAAAGGTTTTCTTACCAAACCTAACTATCAATTTCATGTATCTCAATGACGTGAATGTGTTTATAGTGCCTAATAACTAAATGAATGGAGATTATTACATGAATCTATGTTTGTCACTTTATATGGATGAACTTTGATTTTGAGGAGTATGGTGCAAAGAAAAGGTTATCTTGCCAAACCAAAGCATCAATACCATGTATCACAATAAGGAGAATGCCTTTATATTGTCCAATCACAAAAAGAATAGAGATTATTCTAAGAATCCAAGTTTGTCCCATTTAATGGATAAACTTTGATTTTTTGGAAAATGGTGGAAGGAAAAAGTTTTTGTACCAATCCAAAGAGTTGAGACCATGTATCCTAATAAGGAGATCGTGTTTATAATGCCCAATCACAAAAAAAATGAAGATCATTTTAAGAAACCAAGTTTGTCCCATTTGACCAAAAAAATTTGATTACAGAGAAAATTGTAGAAAAAATGGCTTTCTTACTAAACAAAAGCATTAATATCATGTAGCCCAATGAAGAGAATGTGTTCATAGTGCCCAATTACAAAAAGAAATAGGATTATTACATGATTCTAAGCTTGTCATTTTCAATGGATGAACATTGATTCGAAGGAAAATGGTGGAAAAAAAGCTTTTCCTACTAAATCAAAGCATCAATATCGTGTATCTCAATAAGGAGAATGTGTTTATTATGCCCAATTGCAAAAGGAATAGAGATTATTGCATGATTCCAAGTTTGTCACATTCGATGGACGAACATTGATTCTAAGGAAAATGATGGAAAGAAAAGCTTTTCCTACCAAACCAAAGCATCAATATCATGTATTCCAATGAGGAGAAAGTGTTTATAACACCCAATCACAAAAAGTATAGGATTCCACATTTGTCCCATTCGATGAACAAAATTTGATTATGAGAAAAATGGTGGAAAAAAAACTTTTCTTGCCAAACCAAAGCCTTAAAATTGTGTATCTCAATGAGGAGAACATGTTTACAGTGCCCCATCGTAAAAACAGTGGAGATTATTACATGAATCCAAGTTTGTCACATTTGATGGATGAACCTTGATTTTATGGGAAATAGAGGAAAGAAAATTGATCTTACCAAAATAAAGTGTCAATATTATGGATCCCAATGAGGAGAATGTGCTTGTAGTGCCCAATCACAAAAAGAATAAAGATAATTATGAGAATCCATGTTTACCCCATTTGATGATAAACTTTGATTCTATGTAAACTGGTGGAAAAAAATTTTTTTCTCATAAAACCAAAGCATCGAAACCATGTATCCTAACAAGAAAATGTGTCTATGTTACCCAATCATAGAAAGAATAGAGATTATTATGAGAATCTAAGTTTGTCGTATTTGACAGATTAGATTTGCTCTGAGGAAAATAGTGGAAAGAAAAGGTTTTTCTACCAAGCTAGTGCATCAATATTGTGTATGCTAATGATGAGAATGTTTTAATTATGCCAAATAACAAAAAGAGTAGAGATTATTATGAGAATCCAAGTTTGATCCATTTGACGAATGAACTTCGATTCTAAGGAAATTGGTGGAAAAAGCTTTTCTTGCCAAACTAAAGCATCAATATTGGATATCCTAATGAGGAGATTGTGTTTACAGTGCCCAATTAGAAAAAAATGGAGGTTATTACAAGAATCCAAGTTTACCCCATTTGACGGATGAACTTTGATTTTAAGGAAAACGGTGGAATGAAAAGCTTTCTCTGCCAAAGCATAGCATAAAAACTGTGTATCCCTACGAGCAGAATGTGTTTTAGTGCCCAATCATAAGAAGAATAGAGATTATTACATGAATCCAAATTTGTCACATTCGACGGACAAACTTTGATTCTAGGGGAAATAGTAGAAAGAAAACTTTTCCTGCCAAACCCAAGCATCAAAATTATGTATCCCAATCAAGAGAATATGTTTATGGTGGGCAATCACAAAAAGATTGGGGATTGTTACAAGAATCCAAGTTTGTTCTATTTACTGGATTAACTATAATTCTTGAGAAAGTGGTAGAAAAAAAGTTTTTCTTGCCAAACCAAAGCATTAAAATGATGTATCCTAATGAGGAGAATGCGTTTATAGTGCCAAATTGCAAAAGAAATGGAGACTACTACCTGAATCCAACTTTGTCACATTCGACGGATGAACTTGGATTCTAACAAAAATGGTGGAAAGAAAAGTTTTTCCTACCAAACCAAAATAATCAATATCATTTATCGAAATTAGAAGAATGTGTTTACAGTGACCAATCACAAAAATAATGGAAAATGTTATAAGAATCCATGTTTTTCCTATTTGATAGTTAAACATTGTTTCTAAGGAAAATAATGGAAGGAAAAGCTTTTCCAGCTAATCGAATGCATCAATTCGTGTATCTAATAAGGAAAAGGTGTTTATAGTGCCTAGTTAGTAAAAGAATAGTGATTATTACGAAAATCCAAGTTCATCCCATTTGGTGGTTGAAATTTGATTCTAAGGAAAATTCAAGTTCATCCTATTATGGAAAGAAAAGCTTTTCTTGCCAAACCAAAACATCAAAATCGTGTATCCTATTGAAAAGAATATGTTTATAGTGCCTAATCCCATTGACGAACTTTGATTCTTGGGAAAATTATGGAATGAAAAGCTTTTCTTGCCAAACCAAACCATCAAAACCATGTATCCCAATAAGGAAAATGTGATTATAGTGCCCAATCAAAAAAGAATATAGATTATCACTTGAACCCAAATCTGCCAAATGAGATTATTACTAGAATTGTCGCATTCGATGGATGAACTTTGATTCCAAGAAAAATGGTGGAAGGAAATACTTTTCCTACTAAAACAAAGCAATTAAAATCGTGTATCCTAATAAAGAGAATGTGTTTATAGTGCCCAATTACTAAAAGAATAGGGATTATTATGCAATCCAAGTTTGCCTCTTTTGACAAATGAAGTTTGTTTCCAGGAAGATAATGGAAAGAAAAGCTTTTCTTAATAATCCAAAGCATCAAAACCATGTATCCTAATGAGAAAAATATATTTATAGAGCTTAATCACAAAAAAATGTAGATTATTACATGAATCTAATAGGCCAAATTTGACAGATGAACCTTGATTCTAAGGAAAATGGTGTAAAGAAAAGCTTTTCCTGCCAAAAGAAAGTAATCAGTATCGTGTATCTAAAGGAGGAAAATGTGTTTGTAGTGCCTAATCTCCAAAAGAATGGAGATTATGACGAGAACCCAACTTCATCCCATTTGATGGATGAACTTTGATTCAAAGGAAAATAGTGGAAAAAAAACATATCTTGGTAAAGCAAAGCATCAAAACCATGTATACTAAATAAAAGAATGTGCTTATAGTACCCAATTACAAAAGGAATGGAGATTATAATTAGAATCCAAGTTTTTACCATTTGACAGTCAAACTTTAATTTTATGGAAAACGATGGAAAGAAAATCTTTTCTTACTAAGTCAAAGCATCAAAACTATGTATCCCAGTGAGAAGAATGTGTTTGTATTGCCTAATCACAAAAACATTATATATTATTGCGAGAATCCAAGTTTGTTGTATTTGACAGATGAACTTTCATTCAAAGGAAAATGGTGGAAAGAAAAGCTTTTCTTGCCAAACCAAAGCATCAATATTGTATATCCTAATGAGGAGAATGTGTTTATAGTCATAAAAAGAATTGAGATTATTACGAGAATCCAAGTTTGTCTCATTTAAAGAGGGAAATTTTTTTCGAGGAAAATGGTGGAAGGAAAAGATTTTCCTACCAAACCAAAGTATCAATATCATGTATCCCAATTGGGAGAATATAATTATAGTGCCTAATCACAACAGAATGGATATTATTACATGAATCCTATTTTGTCACATTCGACGGATAAACTTCAATTCTAAGGGAAATGGCAGAAAGAAAAGCTTTTAGTGTGAAACCAAATTGTCAATATCATGTATCCCAATAAAGAGAATGTGTTTATAGTACCCAATTATAAAAAAGAATAAAGATTATCACATGAATCCAAGTTTGTCCTATCTATCTAATGAATGTTGATTCTAAGGAAAATTATGGAAAAAGGCTTTTCATGCCAAACCAAAGCATTCGAAATGCATACCCAAAGAGGATAATGTGTTTGTAATGCCCAATTGCAAAAACAATGGAGATTATTTCGAGAATCCAAGTTTGTCCCACTTGACAGACGAACATTGACTCCAAGGAAAACTATGGAAAAAGAAGCTTTTATTTCCAAACCAAAGCTTTAATATCGCATATCCCAATAAGGATAATGTGTTTATAGTGCTCAATCACAAAAAAAAAGAAGATTATTACGAAAATCAATGTTTGTCTTGTTTGATTAATGAACTTTTCTTCTAGGGAAATGGTGGAAAGAAAAGCTTTTCTGGCCAAACCAAAGCATCTAAACCATGTATCCTAATATGGGGAATCTGTTTACAGTGCCTAGTGACAAAAAAAATGGAGGTTATTACATTAATCTAAACTTGTCAGAAATGACAGATGAACTTCAACTAAAAGGAAAAAGATGGAAATGCAAGCTTTTTCTTGCCAATACAAAGCATTGATATCTTGTAACTCAACGAGGAAAATGTGTTTATAATGCCCAATCATAAAAAGAGTGGAGATTATTATGAGAATACAAGTTTATCCCATTTAACAGATGAACTTTGATTTTAAGGAAAATTATGGAAGGAAAAGCTTTTCTTACCAAACCAAAACATCAAAAGCATGTATCCCAATGAGGAGAGTGTTTTTATAATGCCCAATCATAAAAGAATAGATATTATTATGGGAATCCAAGGTTGTCCCATTTGACGGATAAAATTTGATTCTAAGGAAAATGGCAAAAAGAAAGGGTTTTGTTAATCAAACCAGAGCTTTAATATTGTGCATCCCAATAAGGAGTGTCTATTTATAGTGCTTAATCAAGAAAAGAACAGAGATTACAATAAAAAACCAAGGTGTCCCACTTGGTAGACAAACTTTGATTCTAAGGAAAATAGTGGAAAGAAAAACTTTTATTCCCAAATCAAGCCAAAACTGTGTATCCTAGTAAGGAGAATATGTTTATAGTGCCTAATCACAAAAAAATAGAGATTGCTACAAGAATTGAGGTTTGCCCTATTTAAAAGATGAACTTTGATTCTAAGAAAAATGTTAGAAAGAAAAGCATTTCTTACAAAACCATAGCGTCAAAACCATGTATCCCTATTAGGAGAATGTATTCTTAACGCCCAATCATAAAAAGAATAGAGATTATTATGAAAATTCAAGTTTATCCTATTTAGCAAATGACATTTGACTATTTGGAAAATAGTGGAAAGAAAAGTTTTTCTTTCCAAGCCAAAGCATTAATTTCATGTATCCCAATAAGGAGAATGTGTTTATAGTGCCCAATCACAAAAGGAATGGAGATTGCTATGAGAATCCAAGTTTGTCCCATTTGACAAACGAACTTTGATTCTAAGGAAAATAGTAGAAGAAAAGGCTTTTCTTACCAAACTAAAGCATCAAAACCAAGTATCTCAATATGGAGAATTTGGTTATAGTGCGCAATCATAAAAAGAATAGAGATTATTACGAGATTCCAAGTTTGTCCTATTTGACAAATAAAATTTGATTCTGAGGAAAATGGTGGAATGAAAAACTTTTCTTGCCAAATGAAAAATGAGGAGAATGTGTTTATAGTGCCTAATTAAAAAAAGAATGGAAATTATTATGAGAATCCAAGTTTATCCCATTTGACAGTCAAACTTTATTTCTAAGGACAATGGTGGAAAGAAAAGCTTTCCTTGCCAAATGAAAGCATCAAAACCATGTATCCCAATGAAGAAAGTGTGGTTGTAGTGCACAATCATAAAAGATAGAGGTTATTACAAGAATCAAATTTTGTCCTATTTGACTTACATACTTTGATTGTAAGGAAAATGGTGGAAAAAAAGCTTTTCTTGCTAAACCAAAGCATCAAAACCATATATCCCATTGAAGAGAATGTGTTTATAGTGCTTAATCCCATTGATGAACTTTGATTCTAGGGAAAATTGTGGAATAAAAAGCTTTTCTTGCCAAACGAAAGCATCAAAACCATGAATCCTAATGAGGAGAATGTGATTATAATGCCCAATCACAAAAAGAATGAACGCAAATCTACTAAATGGGACTATTACATGAATCCAAAATTGTCACATTCAACGGATGAACTTTGATTCTAAGAAAAATGTGGAAAGAAATACTTTTCCTGCTAAAATAAAGTAATCAAAATCATGTATCTCAATGAGAAAAATGTGTTTATAGTGTCCAATCATAGAAGGAATGGAGATTATTACGTAATCAAAGTTTATCCCATTTGACAGACGAAGTTTGTTTTAAAGAAAATGATGGAAAGAAAAGCTTTTCTTGCTAAACCAAAGCATCAAAACCATGTATACAAATAAGGAGAATGTGTTTATAGTGCCCAATCACAAAAAGAATGTAGACTATTACACGAATCCAAATCTGCCAAATTTAACAGATGAACTTTGATTCTAAGGAAAATAGTGCAAAGAAAAGCTTTTTCTGCCAAAAAAGGCAA
The DNA here is from genome assembly GCA_038381835.1 of Adansonia madagascariensis. NCBI lineage: Eukaryota > Viridiplantae > Streptophyta > Magnoliopsida > Malvales > Malvaceae > Adansonia > Adansonia madagascariensis. The sequence continues at coordinate 56,481 of JBBYHL010427472.1, forward strand.
TCAATGTCGTGTATCCGAAGGAGGATAATATGTTTGCAGTGCTTAATCTCCAAAAGAATAGAGATTGTGATGAGAATCCAACTTCATCCTATTTGATGGATGAACTTTGATTCTAAGAAAAATAGTGAAAAAAAGCCTATCTTACTAAAGCAAAGCAGCAAAACCATGTATACTAAATAGAAGAATATGCTTATAGCACCTAATTACAAAAGGAATGGAGATTTTAATGAGAATCCAAGTTTTTCCCATTTGACAGTCGAACTTTAATTTTATAGAAAACAGTGGAAAAAAGCTTTTCTTGCTAAGTTAAAGCATCAAAACTATGTATCCCAACGAGAAAATTATGTTTATAGTGCCTAATCACAAAAAGATTATAGATTATTGTGAGAATTAAAGTTTGTTGCATTTGATAGATGAACTTTCATTCAAAGGAAAATGCCGAAAAGAAAAGCTTTTCTTACTAAACCAAAGCATCAATATCATGCATCCTAATGAGGAGAATGTGTTTATAGTGGCCAATCACAAAAGGAATCCAAGTTTGTCTTATTTGATGGGTGAATTTCATTTCGAGGAAAATGGTGGAATGAAAAGATTTTCCTGCCAAACCAAAGTATCAATATCATGTATCCCAATTAGGAGAATGTGTTTATAGTGCCTAGTCACAACAGAATGGAGACTATTACATGAATCCTAGTTTGTCACATTTGATGGATGAACTTCAATTCTAAGGGAAATGGTGGAGATAAAAGCTTTTAGTGTGAAACCAAAGTCTCAATATCATGTATCCCAATAAGGAGAATGTATAGTGGCCAATCATAAAAAGAATAAAGATTATCACAGGAATCCAAGTTTGTCCTATTTGTTGGATGAATGTTGATTCTAAGGAAAATTTGGGAAACAAAGCGTTTCATGCCAAACCAAAGCATTAGAACTACATATCCGAAAAAAGAGAATGTGTTTGTAATGCATAATCACAGAAACAATAGAGATTATTATGAGAATCCATGTTTATCCCACTTGATAGATGAACTTTGACTCTAAGGAAAATTATGGAAAAAGAATCTTTTATTTCCAAACCAAAGCTTCAATATCGCATATCCCAATAAGGAGAATGTCGTTATAATGCTTAATCACAAAAAGAAAAAAGATTATTATGAAAGTCCATCTTTGTCTTGTTTGATTGAATAACTTTGCTTCTAGGGAAAATGGTGGAAAAAAAAAACCTTTCTTGCCAATCCAAAGCGTCTAAACCATGTATCCCAATGAGGAGAATGTGTTTACAGTGCCAGATGACAAAAAAATAGAGGTTATTACATTAATCTAAACTTGTCACAATTGACGGATGAACTATGATTCAAAGGAAAAAGTTAGAAATAAAAGCTCTTCTTGCCAATCCAAAGCATCGATATCATGTATCTTAATGAGGAGAATGTGTTTGAGTGTCCAATCACAAAAACAATGCAGATTATGATGAGAATACAAGTTCATCCTATTTAACGAATAAACTTTGCTTTTAAGGAAAATGGTGGAAAGAAAAGCTTTTCTTGCCAAACCAAAACATCAAAAGCATGTATCCCAATGAGGAGAATGTTTTTATAAGGCCCAATCACAAAAAAATGGTGATTATTATGAGAATCCAAGTTTGTCCTATTTGACGGGTGAAATTTGATTCTAAGGAAAATAGCAGAAAGAAAGTGTTTTGTTATCAAACCAGAGCTTCAATATTATGTATCTCAATGAGGAGTGTGTGTTTATAGTGCTTAATCAAGAAAAGAATGGAGATTATAACAAGAATCCAAGGTGTCCCATTTGATGGACAAACTTGATTCTAAGAAAATAGTGGAAAGAAAAACTTTTCCTCCTAAATCAAGCATCGAAACTGTGCATCCCAGTAAGGAGAATGTGTTTATAATGCCCAATCGCAAAAAAATGGAGATTGCTACAAGATTTGGCATTTTCCCAATTTAAAAGACAAACTTTGATTCTAAGAAAAATGCTGAAAAGAAAAGCTTTTCTTACAAAACCACAGTGTTAAAACCTTGTATCCCTATTCGGAGTATGTGTTCTTAATGGCCAATCACAAAAAGAACAGAGATTATTATGAGAATCCTAGTTTGTCCCATTTAGTAGATTAAATTTGATTATTAGGAAAATGGTGGAAAGAAAAACTTTTCTTTCCAAACTAAAGCATTAATGTTGTGCATCCTAACAATGAGAATTTGTCTATAGTACCCAATCACAAAAGGAATGGAGATTACTATGAGAATCCAAGTTTATCCCACTTAACAAATGAACTTTGATTCTATGGAAAACAATGGAAGAAAAAGTTTTTCTTACCAAACTAAAGCATCAAAACTAGGTATCTCAATGAGAAGAATGTGGTTATAGTGTGCAATCATAAAAAGAATGTAGATTATTACAAAAATCCAAGTTTGTCTTATTTGACAGATGAAATTTGATTATGAGGAAAATGGTGGAATGAAAAGGTTTTCTTGCCAAACAAAGGCCACTAATATTATGTATCCCAATGAGGAGAATGTGTTTATAGTGCCTAATCATAAAAAGAATGGAAATTATTATGAGAATCCAAGTTTGTCCTATTTGACAGTCAAACTTTGTTTCTAGAGACAATGGTGGAAAGAAGAGCTTTTCTTACCAAACCAAAGCATCAAATGCATGTACCCCAATGAGGAGAGTTTTGTAGTGCACAATCATAAAAGGAATAGAGATTGTTACAAGAATCGAAGTTTGTCCCATTTAACTAACGTGCTTTGATTCTAAGGAAAATGGTGGAAAGAAAAGCTTTTCTTGCCACACCAAAGCATCAAAACCATGTATCCCATTAAAGAGAATGTGTTTATAGTGCCCAATCCCATTGACAAACTTTGATTCTAGGGAAAATTAGGGAATGAAAAGTTTTTCTTGCCAAACCAAAGCATCAAAACCATGTATCCCAATAAGGAGAATGTGATTATAGTGCCCAATCATAAAACGAACATAGGTTATTACATGAACCCAAATCTGCCATAGTGATTATTACATAAATCCAAAATTATCACATTCGATGAATGAACTTTGACTCCAAGACAAATGATGGAAAAAAATGCTTTACCTGCTAAAACAAAGAATTCAAAATCATGTATCCTAATTAGGAGAATGTGTTGATAGTGCCCAACCATAAAAAGAATGGAGATTATTACATAATCCAAGTTTGCCCCATTTGGCAGACGAAGTTTTTTCCAGGAAAATGATGGAAAGAAAAGCTTTTCTTGCTAAACCAAAGCATCAAAACCATGTATCCCAATGAGGAGAATGTGTTTATAGTGCCCAATCATAAAAAGAATGTAGATTATTGCATGAATCTAACTTTGCCAAATTTGAAAAATGAACTTTGATTCTAAGGAAAATAATGGAAAGAAAAGCCTTTCCTGCTAAAAGAAAGCAATCAATATCATATATCTGAATGAGGGGAATATGTTTGTAGTGCCTAATCTCTAAAAATATGGAGATTATGACGAGAATCTGACTTCATCTTGTTTGACAAATGAACTTTGATTCTAAGAAAAATAGTAAGGAAAGTTGATCTTACTAAAGCAAAGCATCAAAACCATGTATACTAAATAAAAGGATATGTTTATAGCACCCAATTAAGAAGGAATGGTTATAATGAGAATCCAAGTTTTTCCAATTTGACAGTCGAACTTTAATTCTATGGAAAACAGTGGAAATAAAAGCTTTTTTTGCCAAGTCAAGGGACCAAAACTATGTATCACAATGAGAAGAATGTGTTTATGGTGCCTAATCACAAAAAGATAATAGATTATTGCAAAAATCCAGGTTTGTTACATTTGACAAATAAACTTTCATTCAAAGGAAAATGGTGGAAAGAAAAACTTTAATTGCCAAACCAAAGCATCAATATCGTGTATCCCAAAGAGAAGAATGTGTTTATAGTGGCTAATCACAAAAAGAATTGAGATTATTATAAGAATCAAAGTTTGTCTCATTTGACGAGTGAAATTTCATTCTGAGGGCAATGGTGGAAAGAAAAGATTTTCCTGCCAAACTAAAGTATCAATATCATGCATCCCAATTAGGAGAATGTGTTTATAGTGCCCAGTCACAATGGAATGAAGACTATTACATGAATCCTAGTTTGTCACATTCGATGGATGAACTTCAATTCTAAGGGAAATGGTGGAAAGAAAAGCTTTTAGTGTGAAACCAAAGTGTCAATATCATATATCCCAATAAGGAGAATTGTTTATACTAGCCAAACATAAAAAGAATAAAGATTATCACAAGAATCCAAGTTTATCCTATTTGTTGGACGAATATTAATTCTAAGGAAAATTATGGAAACAAAGCATTTCATGCCAAACCAAAGCATTAGAATCGCGTATCCGAAAGAGGAGAATGTGTTTGTAGTACTTAATCGCAAAAATAATGCAAATTATTATGAGAATCTAAGTTTGTCGCACTTGACAGATGAACTTTAACTCTGAGAAAATTATGTAAAAATAAACTCTTATTTCTAAGCCAAAGCTCCAATATTGCGTATCCCAATAAGGAAAATGTGTTTATAGTGCTTAATCACAAAAAACAAGAAGATTATTACAAGAATCCATGTTTGTCCTATTTGATTGAAGAACTTTGCTTCTAGGGAAAATGGTGGAAAAAAAAGCTTTTCTTGCCAAACCAAGGTATCCAAACCATGTATCCCAATGAGAAGAATATGTTTATAGCACCCAATGACAAAAAGAATGGAGGTTATAACATTAATCTAAACTTGTCACAATTGACAGATGAAATTCGATTCAAAGGAACAAGATGGAAATGAAAGCTTTTCTTACCAATCGAAAGCATCGATATCGTTATCCCAATAAGGAGAATGTGTTTATAGTGCCCAATCACAAAAAGGGTGGAGATTATTATGAGAATATAAATTTGTCCCATTTAATAGATAAACTTTGATTTTAAGGAAAAAATGGTGGAAAGAAAAGTTTTTCTTGTTGAACACAAACATTAAAAGCATGTATCCCAACTAGAAGAATGCTTTTACAATGCCCAATTATAAGAGGAATGAAGATTACTATGAGAATCCAAGTTTGTCCCATTTGACAAAAAAAAACTTTGATTCTAAGAAAAATAATATAAGAAAAAGCTTTTCTAACCTAACTAAAGCATCAAAACTAGGTATCTCAATGAGGAGAATGTGGTTATTATGCGTAATCATAAAAAATATGGAGATTATTAAGAAAATCCAAGTTTGTCTTATTTGACAGATAGAATTTGATTGTGAGGAAAATGGTGAAATGAAAAGCTTTTCTTGCCAAATGAGAGCAATCAATATCATGTATCCTAATGAGGAGAATGTGTTTATAGTGCCTAATCAAAAAAAGAATGGAAATTATTATGAGAATCCAAGTTTGTCCTATTTGATAATCAAACTTTGTTTCTAAGGATAATGGTGGAAAGAAGAGCTTTTCTTGCCAAACCAAAGCATCAAAACCACGTATCCCAATGAGGAAAGTGTGGTTGTAGTGCACAATCATAAAAGAACTAGAGATTATTACAAGAATCAATATTTGTCTCATTTGACTAAAGTACTTTGATTCTAAGGAAAATGGTGGAAAGAATAGCTTTTCTTGCCAAACCAAAACATCAAAAGCATGTATCTCTATAAGGAGAATGATTTTATAATGCCCAAACATAAAAAGAATGGTGATTATTACGAGAATCCAAGTTTGTGCCATTTAATGGATGAAATTTGATTCTAAGAAAAATGGCAGAAAGAAAAGGTTTTCTTGTCAAACCATAGCTTCAATATTGTGTATCCCAATAAGGAGCGTGTGTTTATAGTGCTCAATCAAGAAAAGAATGGAGATTATAACAAGAATCCAAGGCATCCCATTTGATGGACAAACTTTGATTCTAAGGAAAATAGTGGAAAAAAACTTTTCTTCCCAAATCAAGCATCAAAATTGTATATCCTAGTGAAGAGAATGTGTTTATAGTGCACAATCGCAAAAAAAAGGAGATTGCTACAAGAATTAAGGTTTGCCCTCTTTAAAAGACAAGCTTTGATTCTAAGGAAAATACTAGAAAGAAAAGCTTTTTCTACAAAACCACAATGTCAAAACCATGTATCCTTATTAAGAGAATGTGTTCTTAATGCCCAATCACAAAAAAAACATAGTTTATTATGAGAATCGAGGTTTATCCCATTTAGCAGATTAAATTTGATTATGAGGAAAATGGTGGAAAGAAAAGCTTTTCTTTCGAAACCAAAGCATTAATGTCATGTATCCCAATAAGGAGAATGTGTTTATAGTGCCCAATCACAAAAGGAATGGAGATTACTATGAGAATCTAAGTTGTCCTATTTGACAAATGAACATTGATTCTAAGGAAAATAGTGGAAGGAAAAGCTTTTCTTATGAAACTAAAGCATAAAAACTAGGTATCTCAATAAGGAGAGTGTGGTTTTGGTGCACAATCATAAAAAAGAATGCAGATTGTTATGAGAATCCAAGTTTGTTTCATTTGGCATATGAAATTTGGTTTTACTGAAAATGGTGGAATGAAAAGCTTTTCTTGCCAAATAAAAGCAATCAATATTATGTATCCCAATGAGAAGAATGTGTTTATAGTGCCTAATCAAAAAAATAATAGAAATTATTATGAGAATCCAAGTTTGTTGCATTTGATAGTCAAACTTTGTTTCTAAGGATAATGGTAGAAAGAAGGGCTTTTCTAGCCAAACCAAAGGATCAAAATCATGGATCCTAATGAGAAGAGTGTGGTTGTAGTGCACAATCATAAAAGAAATGGAGATTATTATAAAAATCAAAGTTTGTCGCATTTGACTAACATGCTTTGACTATAAGGAAAATAGTGAAAAGAAAAGCTTTTCTTGCCAAACCAAAGCATCAAAACCATATATCACATTAAAGAGAATATGTTTATGGTGCCCAATCCCATTGGCAAACTTTGATTCTAGGGAAAATTATGGAATGAAAAGCTTTTCTTGCCACACCAAAGGATCAAAACCATGTATCCCAATAAAGAAAATGTGATTATAGTGCCTAATCATAAAACTGTAGACACCTTATTTTATCTGGGGTAATTTTTAGTAATTTGGGGCATGAACGTGAGGGGGGCGGTGATTTTGAGGAGGTCAAGAAGGCCTATGGATCATATCAAAGGTAAGTACAAAGATGTGGCATTAAAAGACATAGTTCAAGATATCCAAGGACAAAATATATGAGAAAATTCATAATTTTTCTCAAATGTATCGATACATGGTTCTCATATATCGATATAGTGCTACAATGTGCCAAAAATTTGAAATGTCCCTATTTATATCGATACAACATGTAAATGTATCGATACATAAGCTTCTGTATCGATACAAGAGCTCATGTATCGATACTAGGCCATGCTAAGACCAAAACATGCATTCTGTAAAGAAATGTATCGAACATATCAATATGTATCGATACAATGGTTCATAAGATTGATACAATGTTCATTGTATCGATGCACTCAAGGTTTTTAGACCAAATGTATTAATACATTCAACAATGTATCAGTACATACAAGCCATTTTTCACAGTCTAGGCATTTTTGACTCATCCACCATTGATCCAAAACCTAATTTTAACTCATTTCTTTGCATCAAGGAAGATCAAAACCCATATCAAATTATGAATTTAGACTTTTGAATTAATCAAAACATTTTTTTGAAGTCTAAATTAGATCAAAGGGGTCAATGTCACATGATCACCCTACTCCTCCCTAGTTATTGACCAATATCACCATCAGCCACCCTATTTGCTGGAAAATCATTTCAGCATTTAAACCAGCCACCCTATGTCCATCACATTGGTAGCAAGTTGCTCCCTATAGCCACTCTATAGCCATCATGCTGACATCACTTTATCCCCTTTTAGAAGTGACCAAAAACACCTCCAAATTGGCTTTAAAATGCTTGTATAAATTGACCACTTATATTTCAGCTAGAAAAAGTTAGATTTCAGCTCATTTTTAGCTTCAAAAACACATTCCCATATCAAGAAAACCAAATCCCGCAGCTCTTCACTCACTACCCAAAAATAGCCTTAAAACACTTATACCCAACCATTACACATTCTAAAAATCACCCTCATCCATACTAGAATCAAAATGTCATTACTTTCCTCTTTTTCTTGCTTATTAACAACAAGGAAAAGAGGGAAACTGAAGCTATCTCTACTACTCCAATTATTTGGCCAAAAAGTGAAGTTTTGTTGGTATAACTTCTCATTTTATCACTTTCATCTTTTGTTTTTCAGCACCTTTATCATTTTAGTGAGCTCTCAATGTTTTCGTCACCCTCTTAGGATTATCATGCATTATTGTGGCTTTTGGTTGTGGTAGTTTAAGATTTGGATGCCTTAATGCCCCT
>JBBYHL010427502.1:0-20476 GCA_038381835.1 Adansonia madagascariensis
ATAATATTAAAAAATTATTTTTATATTAATATTAATATATTTTATAATTAAATTTAAATAAAATATATTATTTTATTTAAAAAATACTGTTTTAGGTCGAGCTTGTATGAAACTTAAAATTTGAGATTTGAGCCTAATCGCCAGACTTATTAGGCTGGGTGGGCTATCCAGCTTGTGAGCAGGTCTAATTGCTAGTCTATCATATAATTTATTTTTATTTTTGATATGGTATTATCTATTATAGCTTTCAATTTTTTTAATTTACCTTATTACTTTGTTAATATTATCAGACTATAATTATCATTACTTGAAATAATAATAATAATAATAATAATAATAATAATAATAATAATAATAAAAGAAAAATATTCAAAGAAGTATTTAAAATTTTACTACTAATATACATAAACTTTTAATATTTAATGAGTTTAATTAATTAAATTAAAGAAAATATGATAAATAGATAATATCCTTTATTTATAATGTTTTTAAAGCTCATAATATGATTTACTTTCTTAAAATTATTATTTTATCATATATAGACTTGTTCAAGAGTTGGGCTACCCACCCAGCCTAATTGGGCTCGAGCTTAGATTCTCATATTTTTATTTTAGACTAACCCGGCTCATTTTGAAACAGTGATTTTAAATTAAAATAACATATATTTTATTTAAATTTAATTATAAATATATAAATATTAATAAAAATATTTTTTAATGTGATAAAAAGTAATTTTGGCTTAAACAGGTGAGTTTGGGCATGGTCCTAGGCTTGAGATTTTAAAAAAATTCGGGTCGTGGCCTAACCCGACCCATGAGCAAGTTTAAGCATATAAAAATTATTAATTAAGTTTTTAATATTTAATTAAATTATTAAAAGAATATTAAAATAAAATTGATAATTAAAGTTTTTGCTTTATAAAAAATTATTTAATTATAATTTCATCATATTTATTTTTAGTATTAAATTTGGGTTTGGGTTTGGGTCGGGGTTGGGTTCGATTCCTTCGGGTTGAGGTCTTTTCGGGTTCATCTTCCTTGATGTTCGGGTTCGTTCAGGTTTGGATCATTATGGGTTTAGGCCATTTCGATATCAGGCCATTTCGAGTTCGGGTTTTCTTGGGTTCGAGGTATTGACTTTTTTTGTCAAATCGAGTTCGGTTCGAGTTTAGGCTCGAGTATTTTTTGGATAAATTTTCGAATTCGAGTTCATTTTACCACCTCTATCCAATAGTACCATAATAATTAATTAATATGCTATCATTTCTTACCAAAAAATTATATTAGTAATTATTTATTCTTAATTATACATTAATTCGCTTTAATATTACCATGTATAAAGTCTAATTAATATATATAATGTATACTTTCTATAGGTGTATAATAATTAATAAAAGCGTAGTTTCATAGCTGTATCAGTGCAAACCTTATGCATATGAACCCACAAGTTTAGATGGAAAAGAAATACAAAGGTGAAATAAAATTAAAAACTCAGTATGACCTACCAGTATGATGGATCATTCTTTAATTATCTATCAAATAATTTTTTAACCCTATTTCATCTTTTTTTTTTAGTTTTATTTTGCATTTTTATTTTTTTATTTATTGTATTTGGGATTATAATTGTGTTATTTTTATTATAAATATATACAAATTTTAAAATATTAATAATTTATTTTATGTAAATTTTAATATCTTTTCATATTCATGTCATGTTCTTTTTGTTGTGTCATTTTTAATTATTTTTCATATTTTCTTTGTGTTATATAATCATGTTATATTCAAATTTACTAAGTTTGATTGACACTATTCAAATAACTTCTAAATTTTATATCATGTGTCATTGTGTTAGTGTTCGTGATATATTAATAATTTTTTTATGCAGATCTTGATGCATTGTTTGTCTATTCTTTTCTGTTGATATTATTTTTATATCATGTTATATTTTTATTATTTTTCTCACGTTATGTTTATGGTATATCAAAATTTATATATATGTAATATCTTGAATGCGATTATAATATAAAAAATAATACAAATATAACATGTAGTACGGGATAATTTTCATCTTATTTTATAAGACGTGCAATTTTGCACTGCGTTTGAGTTTTATTTTTTCTAGTACCATTTAATGTAGCAATCGAGTTAAATATTTTAATTTAACGTATAACATAAAACAATAAACATAAAAAAGTAATTAAGATAAATATTTTACTTGCATTTAACGTTTATGGATTAATATTTACCCATCAATAAATTACAAAAAATGAAATTAAAGATATAATATAATGAAACGAGAATTATATAATCATACATAATTTTTAAATTCATAATTGTTTAGACTTTTACTTATACTAAACCTGATTAAAATTTATATTCTAAAATAATTATAATGAAAACTATATTTATAATTATTTAATCTGTTAGACCTTGTGGTGAATGAAATCAAGATGGAGGTAAATAGATTTCACAAAATCTTTTGCAAATAAAAACTTTCAAAACACAAATTGAGAAATTAAAACAATAAAGAACTTGGAGTTGTAAGTTAGTAAAATAAACAAATAAAGTGAGTAAAGATAGAGAAGCAAACACAATAATTGATATAGATTCAACATCCTTTGCTTATGTCCTCTCCCTTGACCTCACTTGTCCAGGAGTTCCACAGTTCATTAATTTAAATTGTTATCTTTTAAGGACAAGATATAACTTTTATAACTCTCTATCTTTAAAGGACAAGATAACAATCTCTAACCCCTTATCTTTTATGGCTAAAATGGAACTCCTATTCACTACTTTTGAAGGCTAAGTAGAAACCTCTGCCTTTTATATAAAGACTGTATTGTAAACAAATAAGACCTCTAAAGACAAGGTTTTACAAGAGTTTAGGAACAAAAATGAAGAATTCTAATGATTGAATTTATAAAGGAATGCAAAGATAGGAAGAAATTTGTCCTATGCATAGTTTATATTACTTAAAAATGAAGCAAATGAAGGATTTGGCTATGTGCTCATTCTCTTCTTAATTCTTGCTCTTGGGAATGTTTGTGAAGCTTATTTATACTTGAAATAGGTTTATGGTCAATAGGAACTGATTGTTAAGCTTTTGAGCTATTAGAACCTTCATAAATGTGATTTTGCATTATTCCCCGTGCCCATGTATCAATACAATTGAGTAGGTATCAATATATTTTATAAAATATGATTGTTACAGTCCATTGTATCAATGCATATTAGGATTGTATTGATACATGGTAGGAATGTATGGATAAAATTAAGGGCTTCAAGGTTGTTCAGCTACTGCCAAGTATTGGATCGATGCTTTCATATGAAAATCATTTTAAAGTGTATTTCTTGACTCTAAAGCTTATAAAATTTATCCCAAAAATGTTTATACTAAAGTATGCATTAAGAACACATTTTTGAGTAAGTTGAGGAGTTGGAAATATTTTGGTATTTTTTCAAAAAATTTTCAAATTAATTTAACAAAAAATACTAAGTTGAAAATATTTAATTACAAGCTGATTAAGTTTTTAAGTTTTCATTAAATCAAAATTGAGGTTAATTCAAAGCTAATAAAGCTAACAATATGCCCTTTTTTGATATGACAAAACTTAAGGTAAATTTGCATGTAAAAACTCCTCCCAAAATAATTAAAGATTTTTAATTAAACTACCCCTTAATAAGAGCACTATTTAAAGATTTAAAAAGTAAACCAAAATGCTTTTGTACAAACTTGGCAATAGTAGTCAAGGTCATATTTACCTATAACACTGTAAACCAACATAAATCATTTCATATACATGGGATATAATCAATATGAACACGTGAAATAATTCTACTTATTTTACTTTCAAATAGATATAAGCAAGTAGATTACCCTTAAAATTCTACTATTTTTTGTTGCATCAAAAAGGCAGATTAATTCAAAGTTAGGATTACTAAGTCAAGCGAGAGGCATACAGGGTGTACAAATCATTTAAGCAATAGAGTACATATACCAATTGTTAAGGTAAAAAAATAGTTATTAAAGTGCATATAAGAGTTCAAATTTCATTTATTCATTTGTAGAATATGTAAGCACATATTAGATTATAATTAAGGATGACATACATTTGTTATTAAAATAAATCTTAATTGTTGTCTATATACATAATTGATACCTATTGTTGAGATTTTAGTTCATAGGCATATTACTTATAATCAATCTATGAACCATTTGGAAGGTTAGAAAAACATTTTTAAAGTAAGGCATAGAAAACCTTACCATAGGTTGGAAAATCATTTGCTTATATAAATAATTGACAATAAGATCAATTTGAGCAATGTAGATATAAACCATCATCCTAATCATTGTAAGATTAGGCATGATAATAGAAGGAAAGAGATTGTCGGATGAATCGCTCATCCAGCTAATCTTGAAAAGTTACCGTGAAGTGACTACAAACTTGAAGTCACCACTGATCATTTTAGGCTAGGCATGATCAGATGCCTATCAAAATCAATACAATATTTCAAGTTACGAAACTCGAAATATTGATTTCAAGGTCTACAAGGTCCAGCGATTTGTTGGGTGGGTTTGAGATTTAGTTACACATGGGGAAAGATTAGCACCCTTATGATGCTCGAAATCGTACCCACTAACTATATTTCACATCAGTTTCAGCTTAATATTTTCATTTGGTCATTATTTGGATATAATCCCCTTTAATGCATGTATTTTTGTGAAAATTGTAAATCCGGGTTTTGATAGAAAATTTTATATCATCCATGCGTTGCAGAGCTATAAGGAGCATACGGATTTTTTATAAAAATAATTTTTAGATTAAATTTTAAAAATTTGGATATTCCATATTAGGCACTGGATAGACACTGACACGAAGCATTGCTTTGTAAAATTTTTTGAAAAGAAATTTTACATATGAATGCACGATAGTCACTATAAGAAAGAAACGTGTTAGTAAAATGAAAAAGACTATAATAATCTCATGAATGAACAACCATAAACAAAAGAATATAAAATAAGGGATGATCGAAATATATCTCATAATTGTCTTTGATTATTAAAGAATAACGGGGATGACAATTTAAAGATGTGTTCGGATTTAGTGGTAACTTGAAGGATGGAAAAAAGTTTTAATCAAAATAATCCAGGGTATTTGGAAGAGAGAAAATTTTTAGATTTTAAGGTAAAAATGAGGTTAGAGCATCCCCTTAGAGAGATGGAGTTGCAGTATCCCCAAAGATAAAGATTTTGATTTTTTAAGAAAACAATTAGGAATCTTAAATATATCTAAAAGAGAAAATTCAAGTTTTGGTGAAAAATAGGGTTAGAGTATCCTTTTAGAGTGGGAGGGTTGGAGTATCCCCAAAGATAAAGATTTTGATATTTTAATAAAATAATTAAGAATCTTGAATATATCTGAAAGAGAAAATTTGAGTTTTTTAGCAAAAAAAAGAGATTGAAGTATCCCTTCAGAATGGTGGGGTTGGAGAATACCCAAAGATAAAGATTTTGATATTCTAGGAAAATAATTAGGAATCTCAAATATATTTAAAAAAGAAATTTTGAGTTTTTAATGGAAAAGGGGGTTCAAGTACTCCTCAGAATGGTGGGGTTGGAGTATCCCCAAAGATAAATATTTTGATATTTTAAGAAAATAAATAGGAATCTCGAATATATCTGAAAGAGAAAATTTAAGTTTTTTTAGTGGAAATGAGGTTAGAGAATCCCCTTGGAGTGGTGGGTTAAAGTATCCCAAAGATGAAAATATATGATGATTTAAGAAAATAATTAAAAATCTTGAATAAATCTAAGAGAGAAAATTAAAGTTTTTTAATGGAAAACAAGGTTGGATATCCCCTCGGAGAGGTATCCCCAAAGATGAAAATTTTTAATGTTTTAAAATGAAAAGATATTTTGAAAAAAAAAGGTATGTTGAAAATAAGGAGTCAAAGATTTGAATACAATAATTTTGTCTTGAGCATTGATCCGAGCCTAAAGGGTTTGTGTTATAGGGAGCCAATCGATGCATTTCAAAAAGTTTGAATACCTGATGATGGCAATTCTAGAGACTAGGTTAATTTTAATTCTAGAGAAAATAGGTGGCAGCATCGCACTTTCTCTCTTCTCAAATTTATTTCAGGTTCATTCTAAGGCTTCAGGGGTTACGCGAGGTAACATTAAAAAGATAACTCAATGATGAATAATATAAAAATATTCTAAGAATCCTAAAAAACCACCTTCTAGGCAGAATTAATTTTTAGATTTAGGCTTGTTTCAACATTGGCAGCATGTACAAGGGAAAAACATTGAAAAATTGTTCCAGGCTCTTTCAGAATCATCAAATCACAAACAATACCTTTCTAAAAAGGAAATTTTGAAAACTTTCCCAAAAAGTATTTAAATAATATAGAAGAATCATTTGATAGGCCAAAATGGCCCAAACAGAATGTTATGCATTGGTCCAAGTGGTTCCAAACAATCAAGGTTCAAAAAATCATAACTCCCTTATCAATGATGATCCAAAGGCAAATAAGACACCTTTGGAAAGATAATTTGATGCCCTTTGAGGGAAAAATATCAAAAAAATTCTAGAAAAACCATTTATGGTTCAAAAATAATTTTTTAAATTCAGGTTATTGTTTTGTCAGAGCAAAAATAAGGGGTTATACAATTTTTTCGAGTTTTTTGCGAGTCAAATTCGAGTTATGGACATCTGAACGTCCACAGCACAAGGAAAAGAATGACATGGGCATATACGTTCATTCCATAATCTCAGAGTAGTTTTAGACAATGAAAATAACCCGTTGACCATGCCACCATGAAGGTATTAAACTCAAGATCGAGGTTTAATATATATTTAGCTAAAAGGGTCATTTCTGTTTGAAAAACAACATTTTTAAACTTATTTTACTATGAATTTAGATTTGAAATGTTTAACTTGTCCCCAAGATTAGAAACCAATTTTATAAAAATATTAAATCCATGTTATTCTCCATCTATTGGAGGTAGCATGAACTTAACTTGGGGGTTTTTCTAAAAATCAGATTTTTAGCTAACAAGCAAACATCTTGTCAGAGATGTCATGAATAAAATACAACAAACACGAAGATGAATAGGATAAACGTGCAAATACACAAAGATAACATTTTTGACATGGAAAAGATAATAAAAATACGAGAAGGTGATAAATAAGATGCATGGAGATGATGACTCCATGAATGGTATCAAAAATCATGCTACGAAAGATTACATGAACATAATTAATCAAAGAAAAGCATGCTGAAACTTCCAAGACATCATTTTTGTGCCATGTGACTCCTTAAAATGTAAGAAAATGCATGAACATACTTAATGCAAGTTAGGAAAAACATTTAAGTATGTGTTAAGCATGTGAAAATAGGTAAAACATGATAGAAAATGCATGAATATAAGACTACTTAGATGACAGAATGGAAGAGAAGATGTTTGCCCTACCAAGCAACATCAAAGCATCAAAAGAACATCAAAATCCTAAGACTACTAAAACCAAGGCAACAATAATGCATGGGGGTTCTATGATGGTCATGGTAGCATAAATGGTTCACTAAAATGATGCAAGTGTTGGATATGAGAAAATATATAGAGTTAGGTGAGAAAATATACCAAAAGCTTCAAGCTTTAGCCTTTTTCTTTTAGCATCAACTTTAGGCTCACATTTTTTCTTTTTTGATATTGATATGTAAGGAAATGATGAAAAAAGTGTTTTCTGCTAGGGTGTTGGTGGAAAAAAGTTTTGAGAGGAAAGATGAATGGAATAGAGGGTCTTGAAAGTGTTTTTAGTTATGATTTTAAGGAGCTATGGGAATGGAGAAAGGTTAAGGGTGAAAGGCAATGGAACAACATTTTGAGAGTGTTTTGGGGCTAGAGGTTGCTGTAGATTTTTTGAGATTGCTAAAAAAAATCATTTATTGCTGAGTCAGCTTTGGCTCCCTTTTAAATTCAAGGTTTAACCAATGCTGTTTGGAGATAAAGCAAGGGCATTTTTGATCTTTCATTCATGTACTAGTGGACAACTCTAGGTACTATGCTTAGCTACTCTTATTTCTAGTGGTTTTGCCATACAGAGTGGTGGTGTAGAAAGGCTGTAACAGTCTGCAGCTAGAGGAAAGCCAAGCATGCCCTCTAACAAACCATATGTTTTATGAAAATGTCCTTTGTCATTGGCTATTCCAGTTTTAAAAATTTTTTTAAGTCCAATTACAAGCCCATAACTGAGGCCTGGTATGAATTATGATGATTCTTGGTGCAAGAAACATGTTTGAATAAGATTTTCAAAGGCTAAAAGATTGCTTGAGCTGAGCAAAAATGCCTTGGTGTATCGATACAAAACACATTATATCAATACACAAGATAATTTTTTACCCATGAATATTGATTCAATGAAGTATGTATCGATATCAAAAGCAAAAAATTGTTTCCAATCTGGAGACTTAAAGGTATGTATCGATACTTCCACTTGTGCAATTGATACATTTTGCCAAAAAATCATAACTTGCACTACTGCCAAGGCCTGTATCGATACAAGAAAATAAGTATTGAGACCACATCTTAGGTATCGATACTAAACCTTCTTGTATTGATACTACATGTGAAAATTTGAATATTTGGTGACATGAAAGCTTCATATCAATACTTATGCAGCAACGTGACTTGCATGTACCTTAGGCTTTTTGAATACCTTACCTTGGTTACAAACAGTTGAAAACTTATCTATACTTATCTGAATGACTTTAGTGACACCCCAAATAGTGACCTTTGACACCTCATTTTTACATTTTTCTCTAATACGACCTATAGGCATTTTAGACCTTCCAAAAAAAAATTTTTGCTTGGCGCCATCTCGCTTAATGGTGCCTAGCGACATGACACCTGTCAGTCATCCATATTTTTATTTTTTATTTTTTTGATTCTATCATCTATCAATTATGTCTCTGGATGCCAAAAATTAGCCCTGACAAAATAAGATATCTACAATTTTCACAAGAGAACATACCAAGTGTTAGTGCATTATGTCCCTATATGCAACTTAAACATGTAATTACAATGAGGCATGTATCAACTGTGTTCAAAGATGGTTTGTTTTAATCAATGAACATGCATAATATTAAGCATATGCACTCTGATTTATGAACTAAGTCAAGTTTAATTCAATCAAGTTGTTTTAACTCATAGACATGTTCAAAGATTCATACAAAGTAAACATTTCAAGAATACATGACATACAAAGATATCAATGGTTAATCATTTTCTCATGCATGTCACTAAACTTAATGTTAAAAGATAAAAAATATGTAGCATAAGTTTAACAATTACCTCAACCTTACTAAGCTTTGTTGATATGCTCATTTTAACTTTTAAGTTCATGATTTTAAGTGTTTAGCACTTCTTGGATGATTTAAGCTTGATTTGATGAGGTTGCATGCTTGTTTGCGTTTTTTTTGTTATACGAGTGTTCATCTTCTCAAGAATAGCTTTATCTCCATGAAACCTTGCATAAACTTAAGAAAAAATCTTGGCATAAGATACGTATTAGGAGTACCAAGTCAATAAAGGAAATATATAAATATATAAATAAAAATATTTTAAAATGTTTTTTAATAGGCACAAGTGATACTAAATGTTGATATATAAAATTTCATTGAGCATAACTAAGACCAAATGTTGCTTAAAAACATTTAAAAACCATTTTTTAATAGTTGTACAAATGGTGCCAAATGTTTTTGTTCAAATAAGAAAGATGTTCAATTAAGCACAAAACCTATTTTTGTACATATAAGCATCAAGAATCAACTATAAGCCTTTGTTCATGCATTTGATTTGTGATAAACTTAAAAATAACTCAATGTGAGCATATAATGAGTAGGAATGATGTTAACCATGATTATTAGTGTTAGTAATGACGCTTTTGAAGTAAAAACTCATCAAAATATCAAATATGCATTTTTAATAAAAAAACAACTGGAAATAGCCAAAATGCATAGAATGTATCCATATACATAAGCATTGTATTGATACAAATAAGTGTTTCTAGGTTTGATGAACATTGTATAATGTATCAATGTATTCTTTAATTTTCTTGAAAAATGCATAGAAAAACAGGCAATTTTTACTTTCAAAACCCATGAGTTGAAGTTCGAATGCAAACTTTTGATTTAAGATATTAAAAACTCATATGAATTATCAAAAGTTTGAATCAAAACAACTTTTAAAATAAATATTGGAAGATTTTGCATATTTGTCATATTATGCATTTAAGTTCAAGCAATATGCAACCTTAAGGCACTATATATGAATTTTTTCTATTTCCACTACAATAAGCAAGACTAAAATCATTTTCAATATATATTAAACTTGTACAAGCCATAAAACATGAATAATCGATATGATCAAATTCTTAGGCCTTATAAAGGTGGAATTTACCATAAAAAATTAAAAAGGCTTAAAGATTTGCTAAAGCATGTTCATGGTATATAATCGCACAAGCAAGTTCTATTTTCTCCCATAACGATATGCATACAACTTAGTCATGAAATATACCTTGTTAACTACTCAAATCATGATATCGTTAAAATAAAACTTTTATGCATAAAATCATGCTTGAGTTCATACTTCAATTAACATTATTTCACAAACCATACTAATATATCACACGCAAGCTCATAATTTTCAAATGTATCTTCCATTAAACTTAAACATATTTAAGATTCAAAATATACTTTTTCATTAAAAAAGTAAAACATATTTTATAAAAAAAATTGATTAAAGCATATTTAAATAAACTTGAATAAATATGACTAGGCTCCTATACAATTTAATAAGCTTAATGCATATAGGTTACCCACCATCCCTTTTTGTGTGTCTAGACCACTAATCAACTTGTTTTGCTCCTCATTATTCCAACACACCTACAAGAAACTTTCACTTGAATTTTTGTACCCAAATTGCTTTGGGTCCTTAAAGATTAGTTGCCAAGTTTAGTGTTCCCTTAGAATCCATACTTGCCTAACTTTATATTGAATCATTTTCTAATAGGACAACTGAAATATGACCATGAAAATTACAATGGGTATATTTGGTCATACTTGCTTGAGAAGATTTTTTTTTTTGGGATTTTCTTAGATGAGTTATAGATGATGTAAAAGTCCCATAGGGCTTAGTTTAACATAATAAGGCGTTTGAGCTTAATTGTTTGATTTAGGAGTAGGTGCTAAAAGTGAAAAATTAGGACCTACGTCTCGAAAATCCGAGAATGTCAAAAATTGACTAATAAGAGTCTCTTAAGGTACTTAAAGTATTTATTGAGGTCATTTGGATGAAAAAGAGATTTGTTTTAGAAGTTTAAATCAAAAGTCAATAATATGGCAAAAGTCAACTATAAATAAAGTCAACCTTTTAGCCTAGAGTTAGATTTTCAAATTGAAGGAGTTCTACAACTTGGATTTTGAAATTAATTACATCAAAATGAAAGTAAACATGGACTTTAGGTAAAGAAGGTGTAATTGGGACTGAGTCCTGTAAAGTCCTTAGGAATTTAGAATGCCAGGAGTTCCATAGGGCTTAATCTGAGAGGTCTGGGATAGAAAATTTTAGTTTTTTCTAGAAAAAAGTCATTACGACACATTTTTACTATAGGATGGAAAATTTAATAGCTTTTTGGCATTAACATAACATGATCAATTGAATGACATAAAATTTTGTATAAAAATAGCTAATAAACATGCCTTATCCAAATTCAACATGTATTAAATATACAAATTTTGTCATCCAATCATTAAAGGCATTAATGTCATTTTTCCTTAATTTTGTTTGGAGGTTAGTGATTAAGCTAATATCACCTTAGTGTGATTGAAGCTTAAATCACCAACTTTAAGGCCTATAAATAGGGGTGAATAGCCATATATTCATCAACTCTGAAACTTTTACAAAATTTTACAAATTCTAGAATATTCATTTTTCTCTTAAGCTTTCATCATCTTTAAGAGAAGACTAAGCTTAGAGTAGGTGTAATCCCTAGCTTTTCTCTTTACTTTCAATTCAATTAGCATGTTTAATGATTGATTCATGTTTTTCCATGCCTAAACATGATTCAGCCAAGATGTTTGTATGATCTTTAGGATTTAACAAGCTTGATTCAAGATAATCTTGTGTTTTGATCTTGATTTAAGCTATAATTCATTTGATTTCTTGTTGTTGAAAGCATGATTATATGATTAACTGTTGAAATCTAGCTTGAATCATGAGTGATAAGCTTGATCTAGTGTTCGAACATGAGATATCACTAGACTTAGCTTTTAGTCAACATGATTTCTCAGGATCTTAACTTAGTTGACTAGAATCTAATGATATTGAGCTAAAATTAGAAAGTTTAGATGATCAA
This sequence comes from Adansonia madagascariensis, assembly GCA_038381835.1. Lineage (NCBI taxonomy): Eukaryota > Viridiplantae > Streptophyta > Magnoliopsida > Malvales > Malvaceae > Adansonia > Adansonia madagascariensis. The sequence continues at coordinate 12,419 of JBBYHL010427502.1, forward strand.
ATCATGATTTTCTAACTTAATGTAATGTTCGAACTTGCTTAGAAGCTTGCTTTTAGATTTGGCTAGCTTAGGTTAGTATACTCTTAAACTTAATAGATGTTTTCTTATATAATCTCGCTAATTTAAACTAGTTTAAGCTTAAATCTAAGTTATTAGAACTTGAATCTAGTGATAAATAATGTTCTAGGTTTTAGTAAAGCATTCGAACAAAAGGATATTCATTCATTTAGGTTTGACCACTTTAGATTCTTAGTGTACTTCAGTTGGTTTGCATAATTAATGCTTAATTAATGAAATTTAGATGAATTAAGTTGAGTTAAACTTGGGTAAGCTGAAATTGATGTTTAATTGGATGAAATTATAAGCTTACTTGCTCAATTGTTGAGCTTAAATAGTTGAAAGCACGTTTTGATTGTTAATCATGTTGACTGAATTGAATTTAAGCTTTTTCTTTTATGTTTGGTTGATAATTGATGAGAATTAATGATTAGATAAGTATGTCATCTTTAAATAGAATCGGCTGTTGATTATTTGATGTTTAGAATAGGTTTATGGATGAATAATTGCTAGAACTATAGATTAGTATTCTATATGTTTGATAAAATGCGTGTTAGGGTGTTTAGGATGTGTAGAAACGTTATTTTTCTCTAAAAAAAAACCCTAAAGGCCAATCTTGGTTCACTTAATCAAAAAATAAGTCAAGGTCTGATTGTGTTTAATAAGTCTTCTATAAACGACTTGGGGATTTAAATAAAATAGCATGATTGAGAACTGATAGGGAGCAAATAAAAATGTTTACTAAGTGTTAAAACATGTTTTATTGAGTATAAACTTAGTGAGCCTTAAAGTTATTTGGTGATGTTTAGGCGAGTCAAATTATGGTTTTTAAAGTCACTATGTTTGCTGGTTACAGCACACAAATGAATGGCATTGGTGTGACTCTCACTTGTTAAGAATAAATAATAATGAATAAAAGCAACAAAAATAGACATTCGCATGACTCTAAAGCATATCGCTAAGGTCGAAAGATATCTCTCTAGGTCATGGAAATTAAAGATCTTTGTTGTCTCATCATATGGGACATTCATAGAGTCTATTTGGTCTCATTGAAGAATGTTTGAACATCCAAAAACATGTTATAAAATTTTGACAAAACGCTTTGTGATCACAAGTTATGTCAAAGCTATTATTGCAGTCCAGCACAACAGTCTCATAAAAAGAAATATTTTTAAATAGGTTATAGACCCTATAAATTTTTTTAGTATTTTTCTATAATATTCATTGAATTGGGCTGCATGATAAGCTTTTGAAACATTTAATTTCATGATCAGACAAATATAGAAAAATCTTAGAACATGAGCTTTTCGCACAAATTTATTTTGGCATTTTATTAGTAATATAAGCTGTTTTTGATGAAAGTAATCATTTTTTTATAATTTTCTCATATTTTTAGATAAATGTAGAATGAATAAGCTTTTCAAGCATGTATGGCTCGTCTGTTGTGTATTTCAGATGAATTAAAAGTAAAATTTACAAGGCTATTGGTTAAATGTGTTGTGCAATGCAATAGCGTCCAATTAAAATATTTACATGATAGCCAAAATGATTTTATGACATTTTTTTAGCATTTTTAGATTAAGTTATAGTGAGTTAGCATTATAAAATTTGATTTGGTGATTTATTTGATAGGAATAATTCAGAATAAAGTTAGAGAGATTGAAAGGTCAAATCTATCCCCTCTTTTAATTCTTTTTGGGTTTGGTGTTCATTATTCCGTGGCATTCAAATGCCTCGAAAGTGATTTTGAAAGTCATGATCAGTGTATCAATAGGTCAATGAGTGTTCTATAGAAGGTCTCTAGTGGTTCACATTAAAACTTTCAAGTTGAATTAAATAAAAGTTATTTTTATTCTTCAATTTAGTCCAACGTATTGTTTTGTGATTTCTTTTAAATATAGTCAAATTTGAGAAATAGTATAGAAAATGGAGTCAATTAGTGAATATTTTTGGAGTGAAATGGTTTTATGAAATTTTCCTTTATATATGATTTATGCTTCAAATCAATTGTAAATCTAAGCTAGTCTAGATAATAGTGTTGGAATACATTCTTTTAGTGATATTGTTTAATTTGGAATAAATAAAAGGGGGATTATGATTGAATACATATGATTAAAATCAAGAGAAAAACAAATTCAAATATGTGTGATTAATTGGTACCAAATATTGGGCATCACGAGAGGGAATGAGCCTTTGCTTTTGGTGTAATTAACTCTGAAGCTGAGCTCCTAGATCTCTGGTATACATGAATTATAAAATCATTCCTTTAGAGTTTCGTAACTCTTTAGTGAATGGTTTTAATTGGTGATCAATCACACCTAGCCAAAATAGATTAAGGGCGACTCCTTAACTCAATTGGTATAAAAACTTTAGATGAGAAATTCATTTCAGTTGACTAGGGCCCTACGATGATTAGAGGTGTTGTCTACTTAATACATCAAGGTTCGTATTTCTATATATTATGACATTACCACAGGCTCATCAAGAGCCATGAAGCAAAGCTTGGGCATTTGATCACCACTTAAGTCATCATCATTGGAAATATCACTATTACTCTAAGTTAATACTGTTATTTTTTTTTGCCCTTCTTATTTTTCCTCAAAGGACAATTATACTTGACATGGCTCGATTTCTTGCATGTGTAGCATACCACCATGTTAACCATGCTTTTTTAAGATGTTTTGCTCTTGTTCATTCTTATGAATTTCTTGAATCATTTGGCAAAGATGGTTTGTTCTTGTTCATCACTTCACTCTTCACCATCTTCTTAATCATCAACCTTCTTTTCTTTATGGATGTATAATTTCAAAACAGCTTTAACTTTCTTTGGTTGCTTTTTTCTATGATTTAATCTTCATTTCATCTGTGGGGAGGGAACCAATGAGCTTAATTAAGGTAAAGAGATTGAGATCCTTTGACTCCTTAGTGGCTGTCATCTTAGCTTCCTAAGACTTTGGAAAGCTATTAGGCATTTTCTTAACCATCTTTTTATTGGTATACATCTTTCTAAGACTCTTTAAGCCATTGACAATGTTAATAAATCGATTAGACATCTCCTTGATGCTCTTTTCTGGTTTCATCTTAAGTATTTAGTAAGCAAAGGTGAGAATGCTTATTTTTGACTTATTTACTTGATTGGTCCCTTCATGTGTCATTACCAACTTATCCTAAATTTGTTTGGCACTATCACAAGTAGACATTCCATTATACTTATTAGGACTAAGAGCACAAAACAGAGTATGCATGGCTTTTGCACTAAGTTGTGCCATCTTGGCATCTTGTTTATTCCATTGCATAAAGATTACACCAACTTGCTTCGTTGGTATGAAAGGCCCATTTGTGATTACTTTCCAAACCTTATAATCATTAGCTTGTATAAAGAACCTCATCTTAGGTTTCTAATAAGAATAATCTTCTCCATTAAAAAAAAGAGGTCTTACAATGAAGTAGCCTTTTTGGCCTATAGCCATCCATTTACCATCTTGCATTTTGATGAAGCTTTGAGAATATATCTTACAATGAAGTAGCCTTCTTATCCATTTACCACCAAAGCTTTTATACTAATTATTAGACCTCGTAGTGAATGAAATCAAGAAAGGGTAAATTGATCTCATAAAATCTTTTGCAGATAAAACCTTTAAGAACATAAATTGAGAAATTAAAATAATAGAGAACTTAGAGTTTTAAGTTAGTGAAATAAACAAATAAAGTGAGTAGAGATAGAGAAGCAAACATAATGATTTTTAAAGGTTTGACTTCTTTTGTCTAAGTATTCTCCTTTGGCCTTACTTGCTGATGAGTTTCACAATTCACTATTTTGAATTGTTACCTTTCAAGGAAATGTATAATCTTTTCAACTCTTTATCTTTTAAAGACAAGACCGCAACCTTTAACCCCTATATTTTATGGCTAAAATAGAACCCTCACTCACTACTTTTGAAGGCTAAGTAGAAATCTTTCCCCTTTATACAAGGATTATTGTATAAACAAGTAAGAACTTTAAAGGCTAGATGTTTAAAAGAATTTTGGCACAAAGATGAAGAATTCTAGTGACAGAATTTACTAAGGACTACAAAGATAGCAATAATTTATCCTATACACAATTTGAACTATTTAAAAAAATAGAAAAAATGAAGGACTTGGCTAGTACTCATCTTCTTCTTAGTTCCTAATCTTGGGAGTGTTGATGAAGCTTATTTATAGCTTGGAATGGGTTTATGGCCATTGGGAATTGATTGCTAAGCTTTGGAGCCGTTAGAAGCTTCATAAATGTGATTTCTTGTTGTTCCTTGCACCTATGTATCGATAGATTTTATAAAATATTACTGTTACAGCTCATTGTATCGATAGATGATAAGATTTTATGGATACAATTAAGGGTTTTAAAGGTTATTTAACTACTGCTAAGCACTATTTTTGTCCAAGCCCCTAATTGGCTTTTTCCTAATTTTAGGGGATAAATGGAATCTTTTAGGTCTAGATTTTCTCGGATGACTTAAAAATGATAGGAAGGTTGAGATTTTGAATTGTTTCCATGAGCTTAGTTTAACATTATAAGGCATCTAGGCTTAATTATTTGATTTATGGGGTAGGTACCGAATTTGGAAAACCAAGACCCTAGTCTTGAAAATCCAAGAATGTCAAAAGTTGACTGTAGACACCTTATTTTGTCTGGGCGAATTTTTTTAGCAACCTGAGGCATGGACGTGAGAAGGGGCGTTGCTCGGCAAAAAAGTATTTTTGAGGAGGTCAAGAAAGCCTATGGATCATACCAGAAATAAAATGCAAAGATGTGGCACCAAAGGATGTAGTTCAAGGTGTCTGGGGACAAAAAATATAAGGAAATTCACAATTTTGCTTGAATGTATCGATATATGGTTCTCATGTATCAATACAATGCTCCAACGATCCAAAAATTTGAAATGTCCCTATTTGTATTGATACAACATGTAAATGTATCGATGCGTGAGCTTATGTATCGATACAGGAGCTCATATATCGATACTAGACCATGCTAAGACCAAAACATGCACTCTATAAGGAAATGTATCAATACATATCAACATGTATCGATACAATGAAGCATTGAATAGATACAATGGTTCATAGTATCAATGCAATGATCATTGCATCGATACAGTGTTCATTGTATCGATACACTCAAGGTTTTTGGACCAAATTTATCGATGCATTCTGCAATGTATCGATACATGCAGGCCATTTTTCACGGTTCGAGAATTTTTTACTCGTCCACCATTGACCAAAAACTCGGTTTTAACTTGTTTCTTTGCATCAGAAAAGATCAAAACCCATATCAGATTATGAATTTGGACTTTTGAATTAATCAAAACCTTTTTGAAGTCTAAATTAGATCAAAAAGGTCAATGTCACATGATCACCCTACTCTTCCCTAGTTTGTTAACCAAGATCACCATCAGCCATCCTATTTGCTAGAAAATCATTTTAGCATTTAAACCAGCCACCCTATGTCCATCACATTAGCAACAAATGGCTCCCTACAGCTACTCTATAGCCATCAAGCTGACATCATTTTGTCCCCTTTGAGAAAAGACCAAAAACACCTCCAATTTGGCTCCAAAATGCTGGCATAGATAGACCACTTATATCTTAGTAGAGAGGGGGAGATTCCAGCTAATTTTCAACTTCCAAAAGTCATTCACACATAAAGAAAATCAAATCCTGTAGCTCTTCACTCAGCACCCAAAAATAGCCTCAAAACGCTCACTCTCAACCACTACACAAGCTGAAAATCACCTTTATCCATACCAGAACCAAAACCTCATTGTTTCTCTCTTTTTCTTGCTTGTTAACAACAAAGAAAAGAAAAAAAATTCAAGCCATCTTTGCTGCTCCAACTATTTGGCCAAAAATTAAAGTTTTGTTGGTATAACTTCTTACTGTATCACTTTCATTTTCTATTTTTTAGCATCTTCATCATTTTAGTGGGTTCTCCATGTTTCCATCACCCTATTAGGATTCTCATGCATTATTATGTCTTTTGGTTGTGGTAGTTTAGGATTTGGATGCCTTAATGCCCTTTTGATGTGCAAAATGCCTCATTTCATCCTTATTATTTTAATAGCTCTTGCTCATGCATTTTATGCCATATCCATGCATCTTGTTATGATTAATCCATTATGAATCCTTAGCCTAACATATTTCAAGCATATTTATACATTAGCTTTCATCTTGTCATGAATCATTGTCATTTTCAGCATCCATAACATTTTCTTGTCAAAGTGCATACCATTGGTAAAGTTAGCATCCCCATTTATATTATGTGCCATCCTTTTGTATGGTTGTTGTCTTCTCCTTGTCAAAGTGCATGTTTGATGGCTGTAAAAAAAAAATGATTTTCAAAACCTCCATAAGTCAAGCATGCTAACCTCAACCAATGAGGACTAACATGAACTTAGCATTTTCCTTAAAGTTAACTAAAAATCTTGGGGAAGATGAAGTTTTCTAGATCTGTAATCCTGATTAAACGACCTTAAAACTTTTGATTTTCCAATGAAAATGGCCTTGCACTTGTTCCCTAAATGTTCATGCCTTGTTTTTAAGTCAAAACCTTGAGTGGTATGATCAACGGGCTATTTCATCATCCCAAATTACTTTGGGGCTATGCAATGAGTTCGCGACACTCATGCCACTCTTTCCTTTCAGTCATGGATGTTCGAATGTTGATAACTTGAGTTTGGACCCGTAAACATAGAGAAAATAAAAAATATCCTCTACTTTGCTTTGTCCCCTGCTGGCAGCATCATTGTTACAAATTGAACAATCACTTTAAAATCTCAAATAATTTTTTGTGAATTTTATAATATTTTTCTCTGAAAGTGTGTCAAAATATCTTTAAAACGAGATCTTGTTCACTCTCGAATCAGTCCGGATGAAAGTGTTATGATTTTTCAAACCTAGATTGTCCAAAATCCCTAGAGTTAACAAAGTGCATTCTGGTTGGGCCCTGTAGGCCTACTAAATGATTTTTTCAAATCCGTCCAACATTTTTCCTAAAAAGTTCATCAAATTCCCTTTCTACCAAGGTATTATTTGCAATTTTTTGATACCAAACGAGTCTAAGGTGATTTTTCAAATTTGGACACACCTTGTCCATCGTATACTCTGCTAGTAGCGTAATTAATCCAAACCTGAAAATTTATTCCCCCAGAAAGTGACTTTTTGGGATATTGGGAATATTTTTTAGATTGACCCTTGTCGAGTTACCTTTCTAATGATATCTTGTCCACCCTCTAAAGCCATCAAACCAATTTAGAATAAATTCGAGAAGTAGGAAAGTGCGATGTTATCCCTTATTTTCGGTTAGGGTCAAAATTGAGTTATTTTCTTGAGCTTCGTCTCGAGACATTCGAATGTCACCATGTCACCCTAATTAGCCTCGAGAACATGCTTTGACCTCCCGTAGGCTCATATCAAGGCATGAGTATATTTTACATCTTTACCATCCTCATTCACAATAATTTCTTTTGCCAAAAGTCGTCAAAATTCTCACTCGTTTTCTAAATCACAAAGTTTCATCAACTTGAGTTTTCCAACCCTGACCTTTCGAGGGGATACTCTAACTCTACTTTTCAAAATCGTCAAGAATTAAAAATCTTTGTCAAAATTATTTGTCATCCACGGGGATACTCCAACCCTGAGCTTCCGAGGGGATACTCCAACCCCGCTTTTCAAAATTGTCAAGATTTAAAAATATTTCTTTGTCAAAATTATTTGTCATCCATGAGGATACTCCAACCTCGACCTTCCAAGGGGATACTCCAACCCCATTTTTCAAAATTGACAAGATTTAAAAATCTTTCTTTGTCAAAATTATTTATCATCCATGGGGATACTCCAACCCTATCTTTCTAAGGGGATACTCTAACCCTGTCTTTCAACTACAACTAAATTTTTCTCCTTCTCAGACTTCCATGAATGTGTCAAACAAACCTCGTTCAATCAAAAAACCCAGATGCATCT
>JBBYHL010427513.1:0-20474 GCA_038381835.1 Adansonia madagascariensis
TAAAAGTTAATTGATTTAATGAAATTGATCAGGTGGCAATGAGATTACTATAACAATTATAACTCTCTAAGAATAATGATGTGGTACTATTTTATTGGTGCCTAAAAATCATACTTTTATGATCATCCTAACATAAGTTATATCCATATTCTAAAGGTAAGAGTGTTGTAACTCTTGGTTATATTGAGAAATATTTGAAACGTATACAATGCTCAAGAACGTAAAGTTTAAATATTTAATTTTGAATATTTTTATCTTAGAATATTATTAAAATTAAATATTTTTATATTTTCATAATAAATATTAATATAGATAAAATTAATATCTCTAATTATTTAAATAATAAATATTATTTAGTATAACAATATTATTATTTTAATAATAATATTATAATAATGGTTATATTGTTAATCATTTCTTAAATTGGATAGAAATTTGAAATCCAAAAAGGTATAAGTACAAAATTTTTTCAAGTAATTGTAAATGAACTAAATTCATATTTTAACATGAGTACATTATTTGACCATTGTCATCACGTGCCCACCTTTAAAACTTTGGACGATCCAAAAGGCTTAACGCGCTCAACTTAAAAATATATGATATTGGTGGTGGTCGAGCCTTTGAGTTGTCCCATGATTGGGATTTGGATTAGGCATAATAATATGAAGGGGAGAGAGACCGTTAGGCAAATCGATCATCCAACTAGTCTCAGATGGCCACTACAAAGCGGCCATAAACTTGGAGTCACCACCGGTCATTTCAGGCTAGGCAGGATCGGATGCTTATTAAAAACAATATTCCAAGTTATGAAACTCAAAACATCAATTTCAAGGTCTACAAAGTCCAGAGATTCATTGGTTGGGTTAGGGAGTTGGTACGCATGGGGAAATATTAGCACCTCTACGATGCCCAAAATTGATACCTACTATGTCTCACTTTGGTTTCGACTTAAATGGTTCAATTTGGTCATCATTTAGATAATCCCCTTTAATGCATGAACTTTTGTTGAAAATGTAAATCTGGTTTGGAAGATAATTTGACATCACCTATGCGCCACGAAGGTTATGAGGAGCATAGGGATTTTTTATGAAATAATTTCTGGATTAAATTTTAAAAATTTGGATATTCCGTATTAGGCACTAGGGAGATACCAACATAGAACATTGCCTTGTAAATTTTATTGGAAAACAAATTTTAAATATAAATACTTGATAATCACTACAAAACAAGGAAACATGTTAGTAAGATGAAAAAGAATATAATAATTTCATTAAAAAATAATCACAAACAAAAAAAATGTAAAAATGAGGGATGATCGAAATGTATCTCGTAGTTTGTCTGCGACTATTGAAGAATAACCAAGATGACAATTTAGAAATGGGTTTGGATTTGATGATAATTTGAAGGACAAAAAAGATTTTAATCAAAACAATCCGGGGCATCCAAAAGAGAGAAAAGTTTTAGATTTTTAGAGGTAAAAATGAGTTTAGAGTATCTCGAAAGATAAAGTTATGGTAATAATTAGGAATAAAGAGAGAATTTGATTTTTTAATGAAAAACACGGTTGAAGTATCCCTTCAAGGGGTTGAAGTATCCCCAAAGATGAAAATTTTTGCTAATTTAAAATAATTAAGAATATCGAATAAATCCAAGAGAGAAAACTCAAGTTTCTTAGTAAGAAACAAGGTTAGAGTATCCCCTCGGAATAAGGGGGTTGGAGTATCCCCAAAGATGCAAATTTTTGATGTTTCAAAAGAAAAGCTCTTTTTAAAAAAGATTTTGAAATAGAAAACTAAAGATTTGTATAAAATATATTTTTGTCTTAAGCATTGATTCGAGCCTAAAGGGCTTGTGTTGTAGGGGAACCAATCGGAAGCATTTCGAGTCATTCGAACATCTCTATAAAGGCATTTTGAAAATTGGGTTAAAAAGGGGGACAACATCATGTCATCTCTTTTCCCGAATTTATTCTGGTTCATCCGAAGGCATTAGGGGGTAAATGAAGTACCTTGGAAAGATAACTTGATGAGGTTTAATGTAAAATATTACAAAAATTTTAAAAAATCACTTTCTAGGTAGAATTTATTTTTGAAATTAGGTCTGCCTTGACACTAGCAATGTGTATAGGGATCGGGCATTATAGAATTTGGAAAAATAATTCAGAATCATTTAGAATCATTAAATCACAAAAAATGCCTTTCCGAAAAGGGAATTTCGTAAACTTTTTGGAAAAAATATTCAAGCAGTTCAAAGAAATCACTTGGTGGGCCAAAATGGCCTGATCAAAAATAGTCTACTAATTTTGGGGGTTTCAAACAATAAAAGTTTGAAAAAATGTATTTCTTTCATCTGGATTGATTTGATGGCAAATAAGATACAACTAGAAAGGTATTTCAATTCCCTTTAAGGAAAAATATCAAAAAATTCTAGAAAAATTATTTACGACTTGAAAATAATTTTTCAGACTTGGACTATAATGCTACTAGAGCAAAAATAGGGAAGTTATTCGGTATTTTCAGGTTTTTTTTCAAGGGTAAACTCGAGTCTAGGAGTTTGAACATCTGTGACAGCAACGGGCAAGTAACATAAGCATCACAAATTCATTCCTCAATCCTGAAGTAGTTTGGGATGATGAACCAACCCGTTAACCACATCACTAAAGAGGTTATTGGACTCAAGATCCAGGCCTAATACTTTAACAAAAGAAAGTAGCATTTTATTCCATGAATCTAGGCCTGGAAAGTTTAGTTTATCCCTAAAATTTGAAGACTAATTTTATGAAAGCATTAAATTCATACTATTCTTCATCTATTGGACATAACATGAACTTAACTTGGGGATTTGTTTTTGAAAATCAGTTTTTTATAACAAATAAGCATGCATTTTGACAAACAAATCATGAATAAAATACAACATACACAAAGATAAACAAGTATTACACATGTAAACACACAAAAATGACAATTTGATATGAAAAAGGTAACAAAAATGCAAAGAGATGACAAATAAGATGCATGGAAGTGATATGAACATATTTATGTGATGAAAAGTATGCTGGAGTTGTCAATATAGCATTTTTATGTTATAAGACTCTTTAAAATGTAAGAAAATGCATGAACGTACTTAATGCTTGTTATGAAAACATTCGGACATGTGTTAAGCATATGAAAATAGAAAAAACATGAAAAAAAGCATAAATAAGAGGCTGTTTTGATGACAAAACGAAAGACAAGATATTTGGCCTACCATGCAACATCAAAGCATCAAGAAAACATCAACATCCTAAGACTACCACAAACAGGGTAGCAATAATACAAGTGAACCTTAAAAGGGTCATGGTAACATACAGAGGTCACTAACATGATGAAAATGTTGAAAAATCAGAGAATATGCAGAGTCAAGTGGAGAAAATATACAGAAAGTTTTAACCTTTAGTTTTTTCTCTGAGTGATAATTTTGAACGCATTTTTTTTAAGGTTGAACAATAAAAAAATGATAAAAAAAGAGGGGCTTTTTAGTTAGGTATGGATAAAGGGAAGTTTTGAGAGGAAATATGAGTGAAATGGAAGTTTTTAGAAAGACTTTTAGAGATGGTTTTAAAGGGTATCGAGAATGTAGAAGAATTTCTTGGTTTTTGGTGGCTGGGGAGTATTGAGGGAATGTCTAAAAGTAGGTGTTTTTCTACTGAAAGTGTTTCTTTTTTTGGTAGGGCCCCCTTCAAATAAGTCTAAGGTTGGCTTGTATAGCCATGTGACTATGAAGATAAGAGATGAAAAAGTAAGGGCATTTTGGGGTTTTGATGCATATACCTCATTCAGAGATCAAGTGCTGTGCCCAGCTGCCATGCAAACCCATTGGTTTGTTCAGCAATAATAATGGATCTAGGCTAATTTATGCAACTTAGCATTTAGAAAATTCAGCCTTACCCTTTGGCAAATTGCATAATGTCATGAAATATCCTTTATCATTGGCTATTTAGGCCTCAAAATTTTGTTTAAATCCAATCACAAGCTCAAAGACGAAGCCCAGTATGAATTTTTATGATTTTTTGGTGTAAGAAACATGTTTGAATCAAATTTTGAATCAGTGGCGCACTAGCTAAAAATGGCATGAATTAGGCAAAAATGCCTTTGTGTATCGATACAGAACATTGCATATCGATGCACAAGGCAATTTTTACCCATGAGTATCGATACAATCAAGCATGTATCAATACCAAGAGTAAAAATTTGTTCCAGTCTAGAGACTTAGAGGTGTGCATCGATATTTCATGAATTTGTATTGATGCTCAAGCTTGTGCATCAATACATTTTGCCAAAAATCACAACTAGAGCTATTGCCAAGGTTTGTATCGATACAATCATGATAGGCATCAATACATCTCATTAGGTCTTGAAACCAAACCCCATGTATTGATGCTACACATAAAAATTGAAATTTTTGGTGACACAAAAGCTTCGTATCAATACTTATGTACCAATATAACTTGTACGTACATGTAGCTTCCCGAGTTATCTCACTTTGGTCATAAATAGTGGGAAATTGATCCATGTACTCATTCAAATGGCTCTGGCGACACCACGAAAAGTGGCCTTTGATGCCTCATTTTACATTTTTCTTAATGCAACCCATATGCATTTTAGACCTTCAAAAAAATTTTTTGCCTTACATCGTGTCCCCAATAATACCTAGTGACACAGCACCTGACAATCATCCCTTAGTTTTCATTTTTTATTTTCTGATTCTATCAACTTTTAATTATGTCTTCGGATGCCAAAAATTAACTTGAACAAAATAAGATGTCTACAGCTACCCCTCTTTGGCTATTATAGAGTGTCAAGAATAGGGCAAAGACAAATAGATGTCATTTTGTTTGGGTAGAATAATGGTTTTATGTGCCTACAGAAAAATAATAGAGAACTATTTAGTATTATGTTGAGATAGGCCAAATACATATATGCAAAAAGAAAATTTTAATGAGTTTTGTAGGATTTGACCCCTCTACTTGGTTATTTTACCACCAGCTTATGTGGGCTTTGAGGTAGTCAAGCGTCCTACTTTTTAAGGACTGAAGTAGGTTGTATTTTGGGTTTGACCCCTAGACAGGTGCCACCAGCTTGTGTGAGCTTTGACTTGATAGGCATCCAGCTCTTTGTGGACGGAGGTAGGTTGTTTCCTAGGTTTGACCCTAGATTGGTGCCACAAGCTTGTGTGGGCTTTGATTCGATAGGCGTTTGACTTTTTATGGATTGAGGTAGGCTGTTTCTTGGGTTTAACCTCAGATAGGTGCCACTAGCTTATGTAAGCTTTGAGTCGATAGGCATCCAGCTCTTTGTGGACTAAGGTAGACAAATGCAACCAACTTATGTGCGCTTTGAGGTAGGTAAGCGTCCTGCTCTTTGAGGACTAAAAAAAAATGAGTTTAGATACCTCTCTTCGACAATTTTAAATGAGCTCATAAGGTTAGAGATACTTAAATGGAGCCTTTTGAGGCTTTCAAAAATAGCAAATTGTACTTTAGATTCCCTACTAATTTAACTTCTATATGTAAGAGCAGGTACCTGAAGGATGTTAAATGTTGTATGATGCATGATGATGCAAATGCATGTCCAAATGATGCAAATATGATAATTTTGAATGCCTAATCTAGTGGTCAGTTTTGGCCTTCTTTAATTGTTTGCTCTTTTATGTGTTTAATGAGGTGGCCTTTTGCCCCAAGGTTTATCAATCTTGCTTTAGACTTTTAGAGCCTTTGAATATTAAGATTGTCTATCGAAGTGGTTAGAGGCTCATGAATGTGAAGGGACAGACTTAAGCTTAGATGCTTATGCATGGGAACTTTTGTTGCATTGAATTTAGAAGTGTGAAGGATTTTGCTGTGCCAATTATGATTCAAAAGGTGTCTTTGGAGCTTTGGGTAGACTATTCTAAATTCTGGTTGAGGATGACAATCTAAAAGGAACTTTGGCCCCGTGTTTTTAGGCTGGAGTTTATTGTAGGGAGGTTTTTAGCACATTTTCAAAATATGGGGTCCGAGGGCAAGACTGACTATGGCCCCAAAAGTTTATTCTTGGTATTTAGGCGTGAAACAAAATTCTGGGAAAGCTTCATCTTTCTAAGTACTGCTAGGAAATCCCGTTATTAGTTTTGTTCATTTATCAAGCATTATCAATTAAATGATAAACATGATGCAACATGGAATATAGGGTTATGAAAAGATTTTATGATAAATCAAGTAATTCTATTTAATTCGAAGAAAAAGGGTACAAGTTATGCCAAATTATAGGATCACAAAGCATTTTAAGCTATAAAAAAGTTAAAAGCAGTTTTCTTGGCTAGTTAGCCCCTGATGTTGATGACATGAGTCTTCCACTAAGTGTCCTTGGAAAACTTTCTCAAGCAATTAACCCTTATGAAGCTAGTTGACTCACAAAAAGATTCTTCAAATTGCCCCAAGATGGTATAGAAGCTTCAAGGTTAGGTAGTTTCCATTTCTCGGGTGTAGGTAAGGATGAGATTTGGTAGGGTAGGTTGGATGGAATAGGTGAATTAGGTTATCATTTGATGTTTTGATTGGTTCTTAGGCTGGTAATGGTTTGGGCTTGACTTGGTTTGGGTAAATAGGTCTAGTCATTTAAGCCACCCTCTCGAGTTTTCAACTTAAGCTAGTTTTCTTTTTTGTTTTTTTTATTATTTATCGTTTTCAATTTTTTAAGAATGGAAGGAGAAGGAGAAATAGGATGCCCTTTCATGTTTCATCCCAATATCTCTTTTTTTAGGCATAGTATTTCTAGAGCAAAATTAGAGTTCAAAAGATTAGGTAGGTTACTATCGTCCATCTCGATTAAGATTAGGGCTTCTCCGAAAAATATGTTTTACCACATACTGCCCTTCCCAATTTGGGGTCCATTTTCCTCGAGCATCTTTATGGATCAAGAGACTTTGTTTGAGTACCAAATCACTTTCTTAGAACTAGTGAGGATGGACCTTTTTGTTATGGGCCCTCATGATACGCTTTTGATACAACTGGCCATGATAGATAGCTTTAATTCTTTTTTCTTTGATGAGATTGAGCTGCTCATATCAGCTCTTAACCCATTTAGCCTTTTTAAGTTATGATTCAATCAAGACTCTGAGTGAAGGGATTTCAACCTCAATTGGTAGAACAGCCTCTATGCCATAGACCAAGGAGAAGGGGGTAGCACCCATAGAAGTACGTACTACTATGTGATGGCATGTAATGCAAAAGATAACTTTTTATGCCAATCTTTATATGTCTTAGCCATCTTTTTGACTATCTTCTTGATATTCTTATTTGCTGCTTCAATTGCTCTATTCATTTTTTGGCAATATGGGATGGAGATTCAATTTTAAATCTTAAATTGAGAGTAGACTGCTTGCATCATTTTATTTTTCAGGTTGCATGCATTATCAGTAATGATTTACTTGGGAAGACTATATCTAGAAATCATGTCCTGTTTCAGAAATATGCATACGACTGATCTGGTGACATTGGCATATAAAGCTACCTCTACCTACTTGGTGAAATAATTGATAACCACCAAACTAAAGCGATGCCAATTAGAAGCCTTAGGGGTAATCAAGCCAATCATGTCTATGCCCCGTATAGAAAAAGGCCATAAAGCTGTCATAATATGTAGAGGTGTTGATGGGACATAGATTTTGTTAGCAAAGATTTGGCATTTGCGACACTTTTAAGCATAGTTAATGCAATCCTTTTCAAGTGTTAACCAAAACTAGCCTGATCGCATGACTTGCTTTGCCATACAGTGTCCATTAAGATACATACTGTAAATTCCTTCATGGACTTCTTTAAGTATTCTTTTGGCTTTAGAGACATCTACTTATTAGAGTAGTACCTGGTCCCAGCATTTCTTGTACAAAATCCCACTATCCAAAATGAATTTCGTAGCTAATCATTGGATGGTTCTCTTGTTAGTTTCGGTGGTGCCTTTTGGGTATTGCTCATCCTTGATATACTGAAGGATGTCATGATACCATGGTAAGCCATCCTTTTCTTCTTTAATATTCTGACAATGTGCCAAGGCTATATAGATACTTATCTGAATAGGAGCAACCTTCGATTCTTGATTAATTTTGAACATGGACTATAAGATGGCTAAGGCATCAACAATTTGGTTCTTTTCTCGAGGTAGATGTTGAAAGTAATATCATCAAACTCTTTTTTGAGCTTCGATATCAGATTTTTGTAATGGATCAGTTTAGCATCATGTAGTTTCCATGCTTCATTTAGTTGGTAAATGACAAGAAATGAATCTCCAAATACTTGCAGTGTTTGAATACCTATTTCAATGGCTGCTTGGAGTCCCATGATGCAGGCTTCATATTCAGCTACATTGTTGGTGATATCAAAGTTTAATCTGGCAATAAAGGGGTAATGGTTTCCATCGGGCGTGATGAGAATTGCCTTAATTCCATGCCCTAATATGTTTGAATCTCCATCGAAGTAAATTTTCCAAGATGCCCTACACTCAATAGTGTTCTCTGCCTTAGATATGCACATCAAGTCCTTGTTAAGAAATTTAACATCTAAATGTGATAGTCATTTATTGCTCAACTTGCCAAAAAATCCACTATTGCGCTACCCTTAATGGCTTTCTGGTTCATATACATGATGTTGTACTTGGAAAGTAAGACTTGCCACTTAGCTAACCTCCCTGACAAGGTAGAGCTTATTATAAATACTTGATGGGATCGAGTTTAGCAATTAGCCACATAGTGTGGTACAACATGTATTGTCTTAATCTCCAGGTCGTGCAAGTTAGAGCAGAACATAGCTTCTCTACAAATGAATAATTATTTTCATATTCTGTGAACTTCTTGCTCAGATAGTAGATAGCTTGTTCCTTCTTACCTGATTTGTCATGTTAACATAATACACAACCTATAGACTTGTTGAAAACTGATAGTTACAAGTCGATCAGGCACTGGTGGCATAAGTACCGGTGGATTCAAAAGATAGTGTTTAACCTTATACAAGGCTTCTTTGCACTCTTCATTCTATTCTCTAGGATTTTGTTTTTGAATCAACCAAAAGATTGGATCACATTTATCGATCAACTGAGATATGAATCAGGCTAGGTAATTTAACCTTTCCAAGAAACTTTTCACGTCTTTTTGAGTTCAAGGTGGTGGCAGATTCTGAATGGCCTTGACATTGTCGGTATCAACTTTTATTCTTTTTTTTTGCTCATAATGAAGCCTAATAGTTTACCGGATGCGATGTTGAATGTGCATTTAGTAGGATTAGTTAGAGCTAGTACTTACGAAGCTTTTTAAAGAGTTTTCACAAATTGGCCACATGTTCATTCTCTTTTGGCAATTTTATGATATATATCCATATAGACCTCGAATTCCTTATGTGTGAGATCATGGAACAATGTTACCATCATCTTTTGGTAGGTTGCCCTAATGTTCTTAAGCTCGAAGGGCATCACTTTATAGTAGAAAATGCCCAACATGGTTACAAAGGTGGTCCTTTGCATGTCTTCAACTACCATTTTGATTTGGTTATAGCCCACAAATCCATCATGAAGAAAAATAATGTATTTTTGGCAGTGCTGTCTACTAAGGTGTGAAGGTAAGGTAAAGGGAAATTATCTTTTGGGCTAGCTTGGTTTAGATCCCTATAATCTACTCATATCTACACTTTATCATCCTTCTTAGGAACTGGGACTATATTTGCTACCCATTCAAGATATTTGGCTATTTCAAGAAATCCTGTTTCAAATTATTTTTTAACTTTTTCTTTGATCTTCAGAAACATTTCAAGTTTTATCCTTCTGGGCTTTTGTTGTAAAGGCTCACACTGAGGTTTGAAGGGAAGTTTATAGACCATAATATGTTGGAGTCTAATCCAGACATGTCTTAGTAGGACTAGGCGAGCACATCCAGATATTATTGGAGGAGACTTATTAGTTCGACTTAAGTTGATGGTTTTATGAAGGTTTTGATTTTGACTTTTTTCTAATCTTCTATTCCAAGGTTTATAGTTTTGGTAGGTTCTTTATGAGGTAATATCTATTTTTCTTCCTGATCAATTAGTCTTAGCAAGTTCGAGGGTATGGGGTTTTGTTCAGAATTCTCTTCAGACTCGACCTCAATAGTGTAGATCGATTGCTTGAAATTGATTGCTAAAGTTTCAATATGGATATTCATGCCATCTTCATCGAGGTACCTGAAAATAAGAAAAAAAAAGAATATAAGTAAAAAAAAATATGTAGAGAAAGTTCTGAGAGTTGGCAAAAATTATGAACACAAAAGATGAAATGCATAATACTTCATTATTTTTGTTGATAGTACTTAACAAAAGATGCCAATACAAAGAATCCTGCAATGCTTTTGGGCAAAAGCATGTAGGTTTAGTTCATAGCATTACTTTGAAACAAACTTGAATAGTACAAGAATCTTAATTTCAAT
Organism: Adansonia madagascariensis; assembly: GCA_038381835.1. Lineage (NCBI taxonomy): Eukaryota > Viridiplantae > Streptophyta > Magnoliopsida > Malvales > Malvaceae > Adansonia > Adansonia madagascariensis. The sequence continues at coordinate 10,462 of JBBYHL010427513.1, forward strand.
CTAAACACTCGAAACAAATCCTGAAAGGCATAGACAAATCTCTGGGCTTGTCACTAACATCTTTGGCTCATCAATCACATTGATGGAGAGATCCTCAAATGCATTCTTTAGTATGAGCATAAAATTAGTGAAGCCAGTATTCATATGCACTCCTCGACCAAAATTTTCTCAAAGTGGCAAAAATATCACCGATTCATACCCTGTGCCTTGTCCTAATAAACAAGCCATCATTTTCTCACTATTCTTTTGACCTTGTTTTTTTTTGCTATACACTGAGCTTCAATCCTAATTCTCTTTTGTCAATCTGGTTGACACTTTCAAGGCTTTAGCAACTCTTTGAAGGCATTTTACAAATCGCTTTCTAGCTTGGGCACCTTTGCCGATAGTTAACTCCAGACCTATATGAGTACCCTTCAATAAGCAAGGCTCAACCATTGGCAACCCTTCCTTAACATAAGTAGCATTGACAAACACAATGGATTGGAAAGAGGATTCTGGGATATCTTTGTTAGGTTTGACATATGGGGCATCAGTTAAGGTAGCAGCAATGATATCTTCTTCTTTTTCGATACTGAAAACTTTGTTCTCAAGATGAATTTCAACTTTTAGTGTAAAGATGATGGTACAGTCCCTACAGAGTGAACCCAAGGCCTTTTCAATAGGTAGTTATACGACGAAGTAATATTCATCACATAAAAGTCAAACTCATAAGTACATGGGCTAATTTAGAGTGGACTAGTAATGTTTCCCATAATGTTTCTATAAGTACCATCAAATACTCGCATAATCGTATGACTATTCTAGATATAAGATGCGCCGATAGAGAGCTCGTTCAAGCATACATGGATATTACATTTAGAGCTGACCCGTTATCAATGAGCACCTTAGGCAAAGTGGTGCCTTTACAGTATGTGGTGATATGAAGGGCTTTGTAATTTTTTATTTCTCCATGTGGGATTTCATCATTGCTGAAACATATGTAATTATTGGTAGTGATATTACTCCCTAAGCGATCCAACCAACTTATAAAGATGTCAAAAGGGACGTAGGCCTCATTCAAAACCTTGAAGAGGGCATTCCTGTGAGCTGTAGAATTCAACAATAGTGACAACATAGATGTCTTGGCAAGTTGCTTATTCAATTGATCAATGATGCTATATTCACTATGCTTGATGAACTTAAAGAATTTTGTAGCTTCTTTCTCATTCATTGGCTCCTTGACAGCTATTGAATATGAGTTTTTGGTTACAAACTTTGATCCTTGAGGAATGAGATTAGTATTCTCTTGCTAAGTCTCACTTTTTGATGTTGCTGAGGCATAACATCACCATACCGAGTTAGGTAGTTAACCCCTAAAAGTCAACATTTATGGCTTGCTAACTAGATTCTTTGATGATTAAGGTTTTGTTTTCATAGTTCCAGGGAACCACTTTATTGTCCTTATAAAGGAAAGGGGATGGAAGTTGAATGATAATCGTTGGCACAGGTTGAACAAGGGTGACTTTGATTCTCCGTTGCTTGCTGAACAAGATTAATGGCTTCCAATCTCATGAAGAGGATTGCCTTTTTCTTTTTCCACAGTATTGATAGATGATACTACATTTACAGACTCAATATACAGGGTTTGTTTTCATTGTAGAATTTGATGCTACCCTCGTTCATCATCCTTTGAACCATAACGTAAAACTCTTTGCATGTTCGAAGAGTGTGGTCATAAATAGTATAGAAATCACAGAAGTCATCAATTTTTTTCTTTATCTTTTTGGCTACATTAATCAATTTAGCTTACACTAGGATTTGCCAAATCAAATTCATTGGCGTTTTAACCTCCTCTGTGTTTTCTACAATCTCACAGTTCTCTTTAATAACCATTCTACTTAGATCTAACTCAGCATGAGTTTGAGATGAACTAGCTTTAGTGCTAAATTTTGGTTGTTGACTAGCCTTCATTTATCCTTTTCCTTTGTCTTTGCAAATATTTCTTCTACTAGATTCATTTTTTACAACCTTATTGATCATTCCATAGAGTACGACTATGTCTGTGAAGCTCTTTGGGAGGCTTTTAGCTACCTTTAGTAATAAGAGGCTTGCAATATGCTGATGAATCTAAAAGTCATCTTTTCTTCTATCAACAAGGGATAAATATGGGCAGCATCTTCCATCTATCTTGAAGCATACTACCTTAAACTTTCATCAGTTCTCTTTTCCATGCTCATAAGAGATAGATAGCTTGAGATCCGGTCTTCAGTAGGCCTTTTCTTATCTATGGCATTAATAGATGAACCAATGTGCTTACCCCTCTCCTTATAGAACTTAATCTCGGACTAGTCCATCATCCCTTGGACCATTTCTAAGAATGATAGGCAAAGTTGCAAATCACGCCCGTGATCGTAGTGGTAGCAAGATGGCTCAATGATTTCTTTGCTTTGATATTTTAGGCCTAAGACTATTCCAACCTTCATAAAAGCTTGCTAGACCTTACTCATCGGTGTTTTGACTTCTCTAATGCTTTTTTTGACCCAATAATTTTTCCTATCGATTATCACATTCACTTTTGGTTTGGCATGCTTAGGGAGTGGATTAGCACCAACATTTGGTCTAGGCCCTTATTTAACCTTGATTGCTTCTTTTTCTAGCAAACCCTATACCTTTCTCTTAAATGAGGTGTAATTCTCAATAAAATGGCCTTATGCTTCAGCATGGTACTCACAATAGGCATTTTCATCGTACCGTTGGATGTATGGTACTGATCCTAGGTTTGTGAATACTAGGGCCAATAGTTGACTTACCAAGAGACAAGAGTAAATTTTTTTATAGAAGTAAGGGAGTGACTCAAAGTGCTCTCTTTCTCAAAGTGCTTTTTGATTATTTAGAGGTCTTGTGTTGTTCATTTATGAGGTTGTGCACTCTAGGCCATGTTTTTAATAGGATTTGGTGTAAAACTCATTGTTAAAACAAACTCAGTGGCATGCACTAGTTTTGGTGCGGGTGAGTAAGGGCTAAGACTCTAATTCAACATGTTCGGGGGGTACATAGCCTGCGTTGGATATGGTTTTGATTAATCTTGGCATGACTTTTGCCAACAACATTTACATCATTCTCCTTACCCTTATTTACTGACTTCTTGATTGAACTGGATGATTCTCCAATGGATATCCTACCACTCTTAACAGTGTTATCAATCATTTCACCCGATATAACCATATTGGTAATTTTTTTATAGTGTTTTCTAGCATCCTTTCGTAGTACAAAGCTTATAGGATGCCTACGAACATAACTACCATTTTTTAGTTAAAAAGGGGATAAACTTGAGATACCTCCTATCTCTACCTTTGAGCATATTACCTAAAACCTTCAGAGGATTTCTTTTCCATGTTTAGGAGAGAGAGGCGATCTAGAGTCCAATTAGACACATGATTATACTATTTAAGGAAAGTGCATGCCAAATCTGCCTATGTTTGAATTCTTACGGGATCAAGCCCTATATACCATCAAATAGCTGCCCCAGTCAGACTATCTTAAAAGTAATGAATAGTAATTTCTCATTCTCCTTATACCTGGCCACTTTACTGTAGTACATGTGAAGGTAGTTAGTGAGGTCAATAGTCCCATTGTATTTTCCAAAATCAGGCACTTTGAACTTAAACGGGATAACGAGACTTAAAACTAGCCTTAAATTTTGCATCCACGATCTCAAATTTATCACTTCCTTTAACAGCTCAAAGGCATTTCTCTAGTGACTGATATTTGGTCAGGTCTTTATCACTTTTTGATGACCTTTTTGTTTTTTCTTGTTCCATTTATTCATCGAGGCCTGGGACTATGGGCCTTACCAGTGAAAAGCTCATACCCTAAAATTCTTGAACCAGATAAGATGTTGTTGTAGAGTTGATATAAATGCATGCGGAGTTGATGGGTTATTTCTTGCCAGAAGATGTTGTCTATGCAATACTTCTTCCTGAGCATTGGTGGCTTCAGTACCATCATTCAAATTGCTTTAAGGATTGACAGGTTCTTTTCCCACATCGGTTGTGCTTGTTTGCTCTTTTTCCTTCAAAGTCATGGACAATAACCTAGTTAACTCGGCAATCTGAGCTTGGAGTTCTTCATTCTTACAGAGTGATTGCTCTTGAGACTCCCTATATATGAGTTCAAATCTCTTAATACGGCCTTGGTGATAGTTTTCCATTGCTTTTCGACAATTGAAAATGTTATACCAATGACGAAATGTAGGTTTGATGTTTTAAAGCACCTTCATTTTAAATTATTACAGGATTAGACTTTTATGTTATAAGCATGTTTGATGCGATAAAAGTGAGTATGCGATCATAAATATAAATACATGAATAAAATAATAAAAGAATTGGGTTAGTCATGCAAATGCAAAAAGGACAACTGGATTAAGGAGCAGCATTAAGGAGCAGCTCCACCAATAGTGTTTTTCACTAAAGCAACAGAGTATCCTGATTACACATGATTACATTCAGAAATGCCTAATACGGTTGCATTATCTTATTACATGCTCTAAGAAATATAACAAGTCTTGCTCATGGTTTCCAATAGGCAAAATATTGCATGTCAAGCATCATGCCACATCCATCACGTATTCAGCTTCCAAATGAGTTGCTTGAATATGCTCTATGAGATAGTTAGAATGATCTTAATGGTTTTAATATGTTTGATCAATCATTTGTAGCCATTCTTGCTCTCACTGTTTGAAAGCTCTTACTAGTTCATTGATTTGGTCTTGGCGAGCTTGTAGAGAATGCTCTAGATCTTGGATTTGAATATTAAAGCCGCATTCTTGACATGGTTTGCCTTTAAATCTTAAACTTGAGCTTCTAATCATCTATTCTTCTTTCGATAGGTTGATATGAAGGCACGAGTTCTAACAAGCTTTTCCTTATTGACCCTAACCTTTTTTTTTACATCGATGCAGTTCTTTCTTAATGGTATTAATTTCTGCTTCCCACTCAACTGATTAGTTTCCAAGGCCTCAAGACTTGCTTACTTTACTGAGTGCCACATAATCTTTCCTTAAACTCTTAAGATCTTCCTTGAGACAGTTTTTTTCTTTAACAGCTCGATTCATTTCACCATTCTAGAGGTAGAGGTCCATTTCTGATTGACTCTTCTCTTCCTTTAAGCAAGTAATCTTTTTGATGAAGGTTACCTTTTCTTGTTTGAACTTTCGCTTGAGCAATTTGATCTCAGAGGGAAATTCATCAAGGGTATTTGTGATGTCCCAACACTGAACAAGGGCAAGGCATTATTAATGTGATGGATCCTCCATTCATCATATCCTAGGGTTATACTACTCCCTCTCCAATATCTCTCCACGCAGCGGGTTTGTTTCCATGCATGAATGGCTAGCTGAACTTTTAATTTGTAATTGAGCTCACCATAGTCAAAATCCCATAACTCTAGATCTTGGATGAAGGGGATGAATTGTTAGCATTGGAATTGTCAAAAAACTAGAATAAATGTGTGGCTAGTGCTTCCCCATAATCCCATGAGCAGTACACAACTGTAATCTCTATACCAATATATGATCCTTTGTAGGGAAAAACAAAAAGCTTTCCATGTCATCTCTTCCCCTTTGAGGTTTTAAAATTTTTGAACCCACTGCTCTTCAGACTTATCCTGAGGCCATTCATTCTCAAATATCTTGGAGACAAAGCTGAAGTTAGGCAAGAAGTTATATGACATCCCATTTTTTTAAGATAAAAGTGATTGACAAGCCAAATGTGAAAAAGGGGTGCACATCCGATAAAGCAACCATACACATTTTCTTATAAACTTGAGAGTTCAAATGGTTTTAGCAATAATAGCCAGTGTGAGATTGATGTTGTGGCATAATTGAGAGAAGAGATAGACTACTGTATCTCTAACATAGCCTAGTGTTTTCAGAAATATGACCAAACCATATATAGCAAAGCATAGATATCTTGAATCTTTCAGAGGTCAATAGTATTTGCCATTGTTTCTTTCAAATTGGCCCATGAGATGCACTCACTGTTCCCTTTCATCTTGATGTGACTCTTAATCCAAGTCTTTGGTGCATCGAGAATCTGAGCTAATCTTTTCCTAAAAGTTAGAGGGTTCAAAGCCTTACAGTATATTCTATCAGCCTTTGATCTCTCAATATTGAGTAACATAGTGTATTCGTCAACTGTGGGGACCCAATCTTCATAATTCAAAATGAAACACTGATGTACTGGGTTCCAAAACTAAGATGCTGCTTGCAAAAAACTAACATCTAAACAGACTTGGAGCAAAAGAGCAATGTCTTCGTATCTCTTAGAGAATAATTCATTCTCAACATTGTCTCAACTGGCCTATATATGCTTCAGATCTAGCCAATCATTCTAACGATACTCTATCTTAATCCTTTCATGCATTGTTGAAACATACCTATGTTTCAGGATGTCCCCATCTTCATGTTGCCAGCCCTCTCACCATGCTTAGACTTCCTCAAAAGGTTTCAGATATAAAGTGGACTATTGCTCCAGGATAGACGCCCCTTGATAAACACTAAACCATTAGCCAATTATCCCATGATGACGATGATTATGATGAAATAATGCATGCATCAATAAAAGTGAAAAAGGAAATGAGTTAGTAACCACACGAAATAATAAGCACAAGGATAAGGGAATAAAAGAATAGCAATAATAATGCATCGCAAAATTTACCTTGAGAATAGGCAATACGATGCCTAGGGCAAACATGATGGTCGTGAATGTTGAGACATTGAACGAACAGCATAATGGCATGTCCGCAATAAAAATTGCCTCTTCACAAAGTAACATGATACCGCACAAGTGCTAAGATTGATTATTTAAAGGGTGATGTTCATTCATCATCATCTATGTTAAGTACATGCTAAGCCATTGTTCTGAAAACATGAGTGCTTATTTCAGTCAGATATAAATATTTAAAAATGGCATTGCAGGTAATAGCATTCGCTTGTCCTCACCCAGTTATTAAAGAGGATTTGCCGTCGAACGTAATGGCATAACCTAAAGAAATGATCATGAGAATAAAATGACAAATGTGGGTGAAAATGTTCACCCATCAAGGCCTATGTAATCATGATATATAAGAAAAAAGGTAAAAAGTGTTTCCCCAAGTGACCCTACTCTCCATGTTATCCTAGTAGCACTCCGATATTTTTTGACATGGTAGGTTTAAGTTAAAGCCTAATTCGGTATCCGAATCACTCCTCCATCTGGTAAGGACAGCTGAGGCACCCTAATCCTAGGCTCATCATAGGTTCAGCGGAAGGGGTTTAACTCGATGGATGTATTTCCCTACGCAAGTATAGAGAGTACTCACGAAAGACATAGGTAATTTACACCCTGAAAGGTCTGGCCATGCCTATGCAGGGGTTTACTTACAAAGACGGATGGATGGCTCATTTGCTCCTAATAATTAGGATATTAACCACACCATGGTGTTTTGTGGGAATTAAGAGCAAATGCAAGTGCATAATGTGTGTCGAGGAAATAATTAAACCTTTTTGTTTTACCCCATAATACCATGCTTATTCAAATCAAAATTCATTCAGGATCAGAGTAGTCCCTAACAATCACAAAACAAAGCCACGAAAAGTAAAAGGTTAAAATAAAATGGAATTATATCTAAATAATAAATAAAAGCTAAAAAACCAAGGGTCACGCAAGACATAGCTAGTCATAGGACTCTCTTAACTAATCCCTAGTAGAGTCGCCAAGCTGTCACCATATGCCCGCCTTTAAAACTTCGGATGATTCGAAGGGCTTAGAACGCTTGACCTAAAAATGTACAACATTGGTGGTGGTCGAGTCTTTGAGTTATCCCATGATAGGGATTTGGATTAGGCATAGTAATATGAAGGGGAGAGAGACTATCGGGTGAATTGCTCATCCAACAAGTCTCGGATAGCCACCAAAAAGCGGCCATAAACTTGGAGTCACCATCGATCATTTCAAGCTACGCAAGATCGGATGCCTATTGAAAATAATATTTGGAGTAATGAAACTCAAAACATCGATTTCAAGTCTACAAAGTCCAAAGATACGTTGGTTGAGTTCAAGAGTTGATTACATGTAGAGAAGGATTAGCACCTCCACGATGCTCGAAATTGGTACCACTAACTATGTTTTGCTTTATTTCGACTAAATGGTTCCATTTGGTCATCATTTAGATATAATCCCTTTTAATGCATGAATTTTTGTGAAAAATATAAATCTGAGTTTTGAAAGATAATTTGACATCACCTGCACACCGCAGAGGTAATGAGGAACGTAAGGATTTTTTATGAAAATAATTTTCAGATTAAATTTTAAGAATTTGGATATTCTGTATTAAACACTAGAGAGATACCAACACAGAGCATTACCTTGTAAATTTTATTGGAAAACAAATTTTAAATATACATGCATGAGATTCACTATGAAAAAGGAAATGTTTTAGTAAGATGAAAAAGAATATAATAATATCATAAACAAAACAATCATAAACAAAACAAAAAAACATAAACAAGAGGGATGATCAGAATATATGTCCTAATTGTCTTTGACTATTGAAGAATAATCAAGACGATAATTTAGAGACGGGTTTGGATTCAATGGTAATTTGAAGGACGAAAAAGATTTTAATCAAAACAATTCGAGGCATCCGAAAGTGAGAAAATTTTTAAATTTTTTAAGGTAAAAAGGGGGTTGGAGTATCCCCCAAAGATAAAGTTATGATAATAAATCAGAATATTGAAAGAATTCAAGTTTTTGATGAAAAATGAGGTTACAGTATCCTTTCAGAGTAGTGTGTTAGAGTATCCCCAAAGATGAAAATTTTTTATGATTTAAAATAATTAGGAATCCTGAATAAATTTAAGAGAGAAAACTCAAGTTTCTTAGTGAGAACTAGGGTTGGAGTATCCCCAAAGATGCAAAATTTAGATGTTTTAAAACAAAAGGTTTTTTAAAAAAAGATTTTGAAAATAGAAAATCGATTATTTGTATAAAATATATTTTTGTCTTAAGCCTTGATCCGAGCCTAAAAGGCTTGTGTTGTAAGGGAACTAATCAGATGTATTTTAAGGCATTTGAATGTCTCTATAAAGGCATTTCAAAAATTAGGTTAAAAACAAGGGACAAATCATGTCTTATCCCTTCTTGAATTTACTTTAGGTTCATCTGAAGGCATTAGGGGGTAAATAAGGTACCATTGGAGAGATAACTTGATAAAGTTTAATGTAAAAATATCATAAAAATATTAAAAAATAGCTTTCTAGATAGAATTAATTTTTGAAATTAGGTCTGTCTCGACATTGGCAATGTGTACAAGGATGGGCCATTATAGACTTTGGACAAATCATTCCAAAGTCATTCGAAATCATTAAATCACAAATAATACCTTTCTTGAAGGAAAATTTTGCAAACTTTTTACGAGAAATATTCAAGGTGTTCAAAGAAATTATTTGGTGGGACAAAACAACCCAAACAGAAAATTGTTTGCTGATTCTAGGGGTTCCAAATAGAAAAAGTTTGAAAAATCATAATTCTTTCACCTAAAGTGATCTGATGGCAAACAAGACATTATTGGAAAGGTATTTCGGTGCCTTTAAGGGGAAAATATCGAAAAATTCTTGAAAAATTATTTATAACTTGAAAATAATTTTTTAATCTTGGACTATAATGCTACTACAGTAAAAACGGGGAAGTTATTAGGTATTTTTTAGTTTTTTTCAAGTGTAAACTCGAGTCTAGGACATTCGAACATTCATGATGGCAAGATACAAGTGACATGGGCATAAGGAATTCAATCTATAATCCTAGAGTAGTTTAGGACGATGAAATAACCCGTTGACCATATCACTAAAAAGGGTATTGGACTAATACTATTAAAGGTAAATGCAAAGATGTGGCATCAAATAACATAGTTCAAGGTGTTTGGGGACAAAATATATGAGAAAATTCATAATTTTACTTGAATGTATCGATACATGGTTCTCATGTATCGATACAATG
>JBBYHL010427541.1:0-20462 GCA_038381835.1 Adansonia madagascariensis
AGTTAATAGGTACCGATTTTGTTTGTTGTGGGGGTGCTGATTCTTCCCCACACGTAACCAACTTTCAGACCTAACTAACAAATCTCTGGACTTTTGTAGACCTTGAAATTGATGTTTTAAGTTTTGTAACGCGAAATATTATTTTCAATTGGCATCCCATCCTACCTAGCTTGAAATGATCGATGGTGACTCCAAGTTTATGGTCACTTTATGGTGACCATCAGAGACTAGTTGGATTAGTGATTCGCCTAACGATCTCTCCCCTTCATACTACTATGCCTAATCATGGGATGATTCAAAGGCTCGACTATGACCAACTATCATTTATTTTTAAGCCAAGCATGCTATGCCTTTCGGATCATCCAAAATTTTAAAGGCAAGCACATGGAGACAATAGTTTTGGGTCAGGAAATGAAGATGTATAGGATTGTTAAATCATTACATTATTTAAAGCAAACACCAAAATAATGGCATCAAAAGTTTGCAATATAATTTTTTCAAATGGGTTTCACATTAATGAATACGATAAATGAGTATACACAAAGTATACGAATAAGGAATATGTCATTATTTGTCTATATATAAATGATGATCTTAGGTAGTAATGATGAAATCATTAGAGCTACCAAATTATGGTTAACTAGTAAGTTTGATATGAAAGATATGGGTGTAGCATATATGATTTTAGGAATTAAAATTTCTAAATCACTATAGACACCTTATTTTGTTTAGGCCCCTTAATTGACTTTTCCCTGACTTTACAGGTTATTTGGTATTTTAGGTCTGGATCCTTTTAGATGAGTTAATGATGATAGAAAAGTCTAATCTAGGTATTAAGTTGATTCCATGAGCTTAGCTTAATGAAAAAGGCATTTGAGCTTAATTGTGCAACTTAGAGGGTAAGTGTTGGACTTGGATAACTAAGACCTAGGTTTCAAAAATCTAAGTATGACAAAATTTGGCTGGTATATGTCTCTAGGAAAATTAGAGTTATTATTGAAGTCATTTGGATGAAAAAAAAAAAGCTTGTTCTAGAAGTTAAAATCAAAAGTCAACTATAGGCAAAGTCAACAAAAAAATCAACCTTATTACCTCAGGTTTGTTTTTGAATTGGAAGAGTTCTAGAACTTTGATTTCAAAATTGATTTCATTGTGATGAAATTGAATATGGACTGTAGGTCAAGAAGTGCAATTGACTTTAGGTAATGAAAAACCTTAGCAATTAAGGTGTTGAGAATTCCTAAAGGCTTAATTTGAGAGGTTCAAGATAGAAAATTTCAAATTTTTTGAAGGAAGGTTGTTAGGGGATACTTTTTCTACGAAAAAAAATATTCAATTGAATTTTTTTAAGAATAAATCATGATTATTTGAATGTCCTAAAAATATTGTACAAGATTAGGCAATTTCATAAGCCTGGCCAAATTTAAGCATATGACAAATATGGAAAATTAGCTCATTAATTAAGGGTACAATAGTCATTTCCACTTAGGTAGTTAATGAAGGTTGGTGGTTAGTAACTAGTCTGAAGGTTAACTATAGTGACTTAGAATTAGCTCACCCACTTGAATTTTATATATATAAGGTGGTCGCTATTCATTTTACATTTATATTCACATACACATTTTCAATAATTTGAAAAAATATCTTTTGAAATTCTCTCATTCTCACCAAAGCGAGAAATCTTCAATAAGTAATTTTTTTCCCCAATCTTTTAATTTTTAGCTCAATTACATGATTATATGTTTGAATCTTGCTTGATCAAGCTTGATGATGATTCGCCACTGATGAATTTTGATCTTCATGGTTTCGGTTCTTGAAATCCTTTGTTCTTTGATGTTATGATCATGATTTAACTACACTTTTCTTGACTTTAAATTGATCAAAGCATGATTTAATGATTATTGTTGAAATTAAACTTAAAATCATGTTAATGATGATGTGATGTTGTTCGAACACTCTTGAATGCTTTAGATCATGTCTCTATTCTAGCTTCATAATGATATTTTTATGAGATTTGGTGAATCAAAGTTATTTTTAACTTAGGTGAGCTGAAATTTAAGATTAATTTGATGAAATTTGATATTTACACGTTAAATATAAGCTTTGAATATTGAAATCTTGATAATAAATATTAATCATGTTATTGAGTTAAAATTTATGTTTAATAGCACATGCTTTAATTTAGAATTGTTAAAAATTTGAGATGAAATGATTGGTTAGTTGAGCATGGCTTTGGTTGCTAGATTTGGAAAATTTTGTTAGCTTCACTTGGTTAAAACGGGTGGAGTAATATGTCCTCTTCATTCGATCCTGTGAAATATAGGTGAAATAGGATTTAAATTTGTCAGCTTCATTTGGTTAAAAATTGATGGAATAAGATGTACTCTTCATTTGATCCTATGAAAGGTAGGTGAAGTAAGATTTAACTCAACTTCATATAATCATGTCAAATGCAGGCGGAGTTTTTATTTGTTAGTTTCACTTGCTTAAAAATCGATGGAGTAATTTATCCTCTTCATTCTACCTTGTGAAATGTAGGTGAAGTAGGATTTAAGTAAACTTCATCCAATCATGTGAAATGTAGAATGAGTTTTTATTTGTCAGTTTCACTTGGTTAAAAACCTATGGAGTAATATGTCTTTTTCGTTTGATCCTGTGAAAAGTAGCTAAAGTAAGATTTAACTCAACTTCATCCGATCATGTGAATAATAGGCAGAGTTTTCATTTATCAGCTTCACTTAGTTAAAAAATAATGGAATAATGTGTTTTCTTCATTCGATCTTGTAAAATATAGGTGAAGTGGGATTTAACTCAACTTCGTTCAATCATGTGAAAATGTAGGCAAAGTTTTATTTGTTAGCTTCACTTAGTTAAAAATTGGTGGAATAAGAAATCCTCTTCATTTGATCCTGTGAAAGGTTAGTGAAGTAGGATTTAAGTTTATCTATTTCATTTGGTTAAAAACGAGCTGAGTAATAAGTCTTCTTTATTCGATCCCATGAAAGATAAGTAAAATAGGATTTAAGTCAACTTCGTTCAATTAAGTAAATGATCAATGGAATTTGTCTAGGTTCTTTTCGTTTGGTAGAAAACCAGTGAAGTTGGTCAACATAAAATGAAAAGCCTAAGTTGACTCATATGGTTTTGTCCCGGTCAACCCTTTACGACTTAAGTATTACTTTAGTAACCTAAGTTGACTCATATAGTTCCATCCTGGTTAACCTTTTTAGACTTAGGTATTGCCATAGTCACCCAAGTTGACCTATATGGTTCTATCCTAGTCAACCCTTTTAGACTTAGATATCACCCTTGTCACCCAAGTTTACTTATATGGTTCTATACTAGTTAACCATTTTCGACTTAGGTATCACCTTAGTCACCCAAGTTGACTCATATGGTTTTGTCCTGGCAACCCTTTTCAATTTAGGCATTACCTTGGTCACCTAAGTTGATTCGTATGGTTTTATCCTGGTTAACCATTTTCAATTTAGGTATTTCCCTATCCACCTAAGTTGACTTGTATGGTTCTATCTCGATCAATCCTTTTTGACTTAGGTATCACCATGGTGACCCAGGTTGACTTATATGGTTTTTCCTTAATCAACCTTTTTCAACTTAGGTATCAACCTAGTTAACCAAGTTGACTCGTATGGTTCCATCTCGATTAATCCTTTTCAACTTAGGTATCACCCTATCTTCCAAGTTAAATCATATGATTCCATTCCTGTCATCGCTTTTCAACTTAGGCATCGCCCTAGTCACTTTAGTTGACTTGTATGGTTTTATGTTAATCAACCCTTTTTGACTTACGTATTGCCTTATCTCCTAAGTTGAATTATATGGTTTCATCCCATGTCAATCCTTTTTGACTTAGGTGTTGCGCTGGTCACCTTAGTTGACTCGTAAGGTTTTTCTCGATTAACCCTTTTTTACTTAGGTATCATACTGGTTCAGTTGATTCATATGGTTTCATCCTGTTAACTCTTTTTGACTTAAGTATTTACCACAGTCACCTCTATTGACTCATACTGTTCTATCCCGATCAACCTTTTTTCACTTAGGTGTTGCATGGTCAGCCAAATTGACTCATAGGGCTTCATCCCAATCAACCCTTCTTTACTTATGTATCGCCTTGGTCATCCAAATTTATTCGTATGGTTTTATCTCCATCAACCCTATAGACTTATGATTTGCCTTAGTCATCACCCTAACATAGGTTTCGCCTTTGGTTATTTTATTTCATTTTAATATGTATATTGAATTTATTTTGTCAAACACTTTACAACCCAGACTAAATCATGTCTATTTAGTCTTTGCCCTATTCCTATTTCTCAACAATGGCCAAAATGGGCTAGCTGTTGACACCTAATTTTGTTTGGGCCTCTTTTTTCATAGTCCAAAATATCCAAGATTTAGAGTCAAACAATCGCCTAAGTAGAGGTCGATCTCTTCTAAGCAAAATAGGCATTTTCAAGACCTTAGCCATGCTTAAATGATCACATATGCACATGATAAAAATAACTTTTTCAGGGGTCATAAAGAATAAATCTCGGATAAAAAAGATAAATATCAAGGTTAAAAAATAGTTCTTAAATTTATTCTTTTGAAATTTTGAAATTTATTTTTGCATACGATGTTACAGTTAAATTTCCCATTTTTTGGGATTTTTTAAGATTTTTCGTAAAAATTGGCAAGTGGACTATCGTGTATTTTTATTGATGCCTATGTATTATTAGCACCAAAAAATTGGTTTCTAACTTTATTTTTTTGAAATTTCAAAATTGTTTTTTTCAGATAATATCACAGTTAAATTTTCTATTTTTAGGAAATTTTCAAGATTTTTCATAAAAATTGGCAAGTCGACTGTCGTATATTTTTATTGATACTCTTATAGTAATTATGCCAATACTCACCCCAAAAATTGAAAATATTCAAGAAAAAATTCAAATTAGCATTTTATACTATGAGGTCTTAAGTTGTCAAATTTTTTTATTAAATTTGAATTTTTCATAGTACCATGAGTATCATCCTCACGAAATTTTATTTAGTAAAATTTATTCTAGATTTCAAATTTTCATCTTTATTATTTCTATAAATTAATATTTTGAATGATTGTTGAATTTAATTAATTTTTATAAATTTGAACGTATTTTTGGAATTTTCTCAATTCCAAAATACAAGCTCTTTTTATTTGTAAATTTTTTCTATAAAATATTTCAGACTTTGGAATTTTAAATATTTTTAAATATTTCAATAAAATAGCTTAAATATAGCTTTTTGAAATTACAATTCATGTTTATTAAATATTGATTTTCTTCCGTAAGGATTTTCCTCGTAAATTTTTACGAATTTAGATTTTTTAATTGCCTTTTTTTTGTATATAAAATTTATCAAAAATTTATTATGGAATTTTCATATCAAAATTTTGTTTATTTTATATTTAATGTGCAAAATTTTTTTTCCATTTCATGGGCTTTAAATTAGATTAATATTCGTAATAGGCCTAATAAGCCTATTAACTTTCTAACAAGCCCAATAAGCCTATTTTTGTTTTCTAACAAGCTTATTTTGATTAAATTTTTAGTTAAATTTAACATGTAAGATTTCATTTCATGAACACATAATTTTTAGTTTGTTATAATTTAATCCATATAATTTGTTTTTATCGAAAATTAGATTTTTTTTTCCTTGTCTAATCTTATCTTCATGCTTCTAGATGATGAGTCATGCATGGTGACTCATACAAGATGACAAAAAATATTAATTTAACTTTACTAAAAAAATGGAAAAAAATATAGAAAGGTAATAAAATTTTTAAAAAATGAAATAATAAAGAAAAAAAGAGAGATTGCGATTTAGCCAAGGCATTTTTTCTAAGCCTTGGCCAAATCCTCCTTTATTTTTAAAGGAAGGATGTTTGAAGACAAAAAAAATGGCTTCCATGGCAAAATTTGGTATTTCTACTTAAGAATTTTCATTATCTTCAAGTTTTCAAGGTAATTTCCCTTGAAAAACTTTAATTTTTGTTCATTTTAATCATTTTCTTCTTTTACTGAGCTTAATGATAAATTCTGCTCATGGATTTTGATCCATGTTGAAAGGCTAAGTGTTGACAGCCATATGCAATTTCTTGATATAGTTGTTAAATTTGATTATTTTCTTAACAAAAAAATCTGATTTTCATCAAGAAAAGATATATTTGTTAATACGTTGTGTATTTTATCATTTAGATATGTTTATGGTTATATTGTTTTCCTTGGTATTTCCTTATGGATACTTGATAAAATATGTTTATATTTTATTTTTCATGATTCATATAAATTGATGATGATGTGAAATTGGTAGAAATTAGGATATATGTTGATTATTCATGTATCCATGTTGAGAAAATTTTTTCTTGATTGTTGATAATGATTTTGGCCTTTGATGAAACTTTATTTCTTGTTTTTGTGATATTTTGGATTATTATGTAAAGTCTGAAAATTACAAGGGCTTAAAAATAATTTTTCCCAAAATTTTTAAGGCCTTTAGATGGGTATACCTAAGTTGGCCAAACCATGTACACGTGATTTGGTAATGTTTTTGATTTTTTGGTGTTATTTTGTAATTATGGAAAATATAGAGACCAAATTACAAAAATGGAAAAAATAATTCCAAGGCTATATAGTTTGGTCAAATGTTCTATGGACATTTAGGAGCATTTTTCATGCATAGCATACATTTTTTAACCTTTAGGGGTCTTTTTGTAATTGGAGAAAGTTTAAGGGCTTATTTGCAAAACTTGAAAAAGCAATTGTCCCTAGGCCATGGTACTTGGATGAATATTTCATATAATTTTTATGTGTTTTCATGTTGACTTTGGTGAGTTTATTGTTGTTTTGTAATCTTTACCTTATATAGGGACTATTCTGTAAAGTTAGTAAAGTTTAAATTCAAATAAGAAAACCTTGCATTTAAAGGTTAAAATGGTCTTTTCTCACATCAAACTACCTGTTTAGGGCATTTTGATCATTTTAGGAATATTTCTACATTTTTAGCTATTTTACGATAAAAATACAATTTTAGAAAGTTTAAGGATATATTAGCAATTTTTGCTTTTGAGGTCAAATTTGATATGCAAGTTACCCATCTAGGGTGTATTAATCTTCCAATATAATTATCAAGTCCTTTAAGGTTACCAAGATACTTTCATGTTGAAGGTACACCTTACGAGGATTTTAGTAGTTTACCCTAAACAAAGTTTTACGTGATCATTGGGATACTTATATGTCAAAGATGCACAGTAGGGATAGGTTCATTCTTTTATGATATTTAGTCCTTTAGGTTACTGGGATACTTTCATGTTGAAGATATACCTCAGGGACATTTTAGTAATTATGTTAGAACCAAGTCCTTTAGGGTCACCAGGATACTTCCATGTCGAACGTGCACTTTAGAGGACATTTTAGTCTCTTCAACTAAATCCAAGCCCTCTGAGTCTAGTTCTATGCTTTTCATCGAAACTAGGTTTTAGGATAAAATTTTATTATTTCTTATCAAACTAGAATTTTTAAAATTAAGGAAATGTCTCCGAATTACAATAGTATATAGAATTTTTCCCAGCATATGGAAAGGGTTTTTGGATTATTTTAATGACGAGATATCCTTTTAAAAGTGAGAAAATTAGGATTTCTTGAATTTTGTAAAAATAAAACTTTTCGTATTCCTCTGGCCCTCTGATGGGATGCGAAAGATATCTTTATTTTTAAAATCCTTTTGTATTCCTTCAGCTATTTGGAGGGGTGCAAAAGATAACAATCAACCTTTCGTGTTCCTCTAGTCCTTTGGTGGGGTATGGAAGATATCTTGATCTCAAATAATATTGAAAACTCGATTTTCTCAGATAGAATAATAAATTTGTTTCAAAAACTTTATTTTGATATGTGAGAATTATAATTAAATATAATATATTGAAACTGGATAAAATCAAATTTAAATTAACATGTGATAATAAGGTACCGATTATCGGGCATCATAAGAGGGATCGATCCTTACCCGTGATTGTAATCGACTCTCAGACCCTTTCACACAATCTTGGTTATTATCGCAGACCTCAAAGTTTGTTTTTGAGGGTTTTGTAACCCTTGAGATATGAACTCTGATAAGGGACCAATCTCACGTAGCCAAAATAGATTGGTGGCGACTCCAAAATAAATAGTCATTTCATAATGACTATTTAGGGTTAAGCCGAATGAGCGATTCATCTCGATAACTTCATCCTTGAATATAAAAAGGAATAATAATGAGGTGACCCTTAAAGATGGAGAAATAATGATATGTAGATATATAAGAAGGAGGGGTACACCTACCTTTTAAGTCGAGCTAGTCAGGATTCATATTCGGGCCATGTATCAACAAGGATTAATCAATTAAGTTAAATATATTTTTCAATTAAAAATTTTTTAATTCCATGTTTTACGTCATTAT
The DNA here is from genome assembly GCA_038381835.1 of Adansonia madagascariensis. Taxonomy (NCBI): domain Eukaryota; kingdom Viridiplantae; phylum Streptophyta; class Magnoliopsida; order Malvales; family Malvaceae; genus Adansonia; species Adansonia madagascariensis. The sequence continues at coordinate 8,467 of JBBYHL010427541.1, forward strand.
CCAATCCATGTCTTAAACATATTTAAAAAATTTGTTATAATCAAACAATTAAGTGTTTAATGATAACCAGAAATCCTGATCGAAATTAATCTCTCAAGGAGATGGTCACACCAACCTCTTGCTAATATTTAGCAAATGTTTCTTATTTATTTTTTAATTTTTTGGGATTATCTTTATCTGATCATATTAGACTTAAAATTTCTAGAAAATATAAGTTGCATGAATCCTACTTAAAGTAGGAGAAAGAGGTACATTAGGTTTCCCAATCTCATTCGGATTTAGTTCTTTATCGTGCTTGCTATTCAAGCTATCCTAAACTCAAATTCTATCATCTTCCTTCCAATAAATCTCTAAAAATGCAGCAAATTTGTAGCAACATCTTGCTGCTAGTTGTAGACATCCCTTTTTAGTTGAATATAAGGCCTGTGTCATGGGACTCCAAGCAGCCATTGAAATGGGCATTCAAACACTGCAAGTGTTTGAAGATTCAGCCTTTGTCATTTACCAATTGAAAAGGGAATGGTAGACGCGTGATGCTAAATTGGTCAACTATGGTAATCTGATCTCAAAACTTAGAAAAGAGTTTGAGGATATTACTTTCCAGCATCTACCACAAGAAGAGAACCAAATTGCTGATGTCTTGGCCACTTTGTCATCCATGTTCAAAGTCAATTAAGAATCGGATGTTGCCCCTATTCAAATGAGTATCTATATAGCCCTGGCACATTGTCAGAATATTAAAGAAGAGAAGGATGGCTTTCCATGGTATCATGACATCTTTTAGTACATCAATGATCTACGATAGCTAAAAGACGCCAATAAAACTGATAAGAGAACCATCCGACGATTAGCCATAAGTTTCATTTTGGATGGAGGGATTCTGCACAAGAAAGGCTAGGATCAGGTGCTACTTCGATGCATGGATGCCTCCGAAGCCAAAAGAATACTTGAAGAAGTTCATGAAGAAATTATGGTATGCATGCTAATGGACACCGAATGGCCAAACAAGTCATGCGATTAGGCTACTATTGGTGGATTCTTGAAAAGGACTGCATCGATGCCACAAATGCCAAATCTAAACTGACAAAATCCATGTCTCGCCAACACCCATACATGTTATGACAGCTCCATTGTCTTTTCTATATGGGGCATGGACATGATTGGACCAATTACCCCTAAGGCTTTTAATGGGCATCACTTCATCTTAGTCACAATCGATTATTTCACCAAATCGGTGGAGGTAGCTTTTTATGCCAATGTCACCAGATCTGTTGTATGCAAATTTGTGAAACGGGACATCATCTGTAAATATGGTTTTCCCGAAGAAATCATTACAATAATGCATACAACCTGAAAAACAAAATGATGCAAGCAGTCTGCTCTCAGTTCAAGATTCAACATCAAAACTCTATCTCGTACTGTTCAAAAATGAATGGGGTAGTTGAAGCAGCCAAAAGGAATATCAAGAAGATTATTGAAAAAATGGTTGAGACGTATAAAGATTGGCATGAAAAGTTACCTTTTGCTGTACATGTTTATTGTATCGCCATAAGAACTTCTACAAGTGCTACCCTATTTTCTTTGGTCTACAGCACAGAGGCTGTCCTACCTATCGAGGTTGAAATTCCTTTACTTAAAGTTTTAATGGAATCATAACTTGAATAGGCCCAAAGGGTTCCAACATAAAAACCTGAAAGGGTATCTTATTTCTTTTTCTCCTTCCACTCTCTAGAAAGGAAAAAACAACAACAAAAAGAAAAAGAAGAAAAAGGACCAACTTAAGTTGAAAACCCAAGAGGGCTACTTAAATGACTAGACCCTTCAAACCAAATCAAGCCCAAACCATCACCAACCTAAAACTAATTTTCCCTACATTCGCAACACTAATCAATACAATGAACTATAACCTAATCCACCTATTCTATACTAACCAACCCCACTAAACCTCATCCATACCTACACTCAAAAAATGGAAACTACCTAATTTTGAGGCCTCTATCCCACCGTGGGATAATCTGAGGAATTTTCCTATAATATGACCAACACCACAAGGATTAACTGCTCAAGAGAAAATCTTCGAAAACACTCAGTGGAGAGTTCATGTCATCAGCATTAAAGCCAATCGACTAGGTAGACTTTTCTTACCTTTTTTGTATTTCAAAATCTTTCACATCTCATAAGTTTGTCATAACTAGTACTCTCTTTCTTTGAATGAAAATACAATTACTTGATTTCTCACAAAATCTTTTCGTAACCCTGCATTCCATGTTGCATCATGTTTATCCTCTACTTGATAATGCTTGATAAATGGACGAAACTGATAACAGGATTTTCTAGCATTACTTGGAAAGATAAAACTTTGCAGGAATTTCGGTTCCATGTCTAAAAATGAACTCTTAGGGCCACAATCGATCTTGCCCTGGGACTCTACATCTTGAAAATATGCTTAAAACCTCCTCCCAATAAGTGATCATAGACCTCCTATACCTTCAAGAGGATGACCTTAACATTCAAAACCTTTGGAAACACTGGGAAAAAGGCCACCTTACCAAAGCCAAAGAAAGCTAAAACCAACCATTGCATTAAGCATTTAAAGTCATTATCCTTGCATCATTTAGACATGCATTGGCATCCCCATGCATTATGCAGCATTTAACATCCTATAGGTACTAAATCCCGTATACAAAAGTCAAATTTGTAGGGAACCTAAGGTACAATTTTTTTATTTTGAAAAACCTCAAAAGGCCTCAAGTAAATACCTTTGACCTCAGAAGCTCATTGAAAATCATCTAAGAGAAGTATCCTAAACTTATTTTCTTCTAATCCTCAAAGAGTAGGATGAATTTTTCTTTACCTACCTCTAACCCTACACAAGTTGGTGGCACCTATCTTCCTCAGTCCTTAAAGAGCAAGATGCTATCTAAGCCCACACAAATTGGTGGCACCTACCTACCTCAATCCTCAAAGAGTAGGACATTTATCTAAGCGCACATAAGCTGGTGGCACCTACTTACCTCGATCCTCAAAGAGTAGGACATTTAATAAAGCCTACACAAGCTGGTGGCACCTATTTACCTTAGTTCTTAAAGAGCAAGATACTTATTAAAGCCCACACAAGTTGTGGCACCTATAACCTTGGTCTTCAAAAAGTAGGATGCTTATTAAAGCCCACACAAGCCGGTGGCCCCTGTCTACCTTAGTCACAAAGAGCTAGACTTTTTTCTTTACCTACCTTGAAGCCCACACAAGTTGATGGCACCTTTTAGGGTTAAACCCAAAAAAACAACCTAGTAAGGAGGTTAAACCCTATAAAACTCACCAAAATCTCTTTTTCTATAAATATATTTAATCCATCTTAACATGATACTAAAGTAACTCTTTACTTCTTGGTAGGCACACAAAACCATCATCCTACTCGAACAAAATGGTGTTTATTTGTCTTTGCCCTATTCCTAATACTTAATAATAGCCAAAAAAGGGCAACTGTAGATAACTTATTTTGTCCGACCCACTTTTAGCACCCAAGACTCAATTGAAGGATGATAAAATCAAAAAGTAAAATAAAAACGTGGGGACAAGTGCTGGGTGCCATGCCACCAGGCATTATTAGGTGACACGATGCCAAGTAAAAAAATTTTTTTTAGGAGGTTTGAAATTCGTATAGGTTGCATTAAAGAAAAATGTAAAATAAGGCATCAAAGGCCATTTCCCATGATGTCATCAGAGTCATTTAGATGAGTACATGGATCAATTTCTCGTGGTTTATGATCAAGTTAAGGTAAATTAGGGAGCCACGGTACATGCAAGTTATATTGGTGCACAAGTATTGATACAAGGCCTTACGACATCAAAAACTTGAAAATTTTCACATGTAGTAACGATACAGGAGGGTTTGGTATCATTACCTAAGATATGGTATCAATACCTAGCATGTTTGTATTGATGTAGACCTTGGCAGTAGCTAAAGTTGTAATTTTTGGCAAAATGTATCGATACATAAGCATAAGTATCGATACAAATCCATTGAGTATCAATACAGGCCTCTAAGTCTCGAGATTGGAAATAATTTTTGCTTTTAGTATCGATACACAGCTCATTGTATCGATACTTATGGGTAAAAAGTACCTTGCGTATCGATACAACATGTTTCACATCGACACACCAAGGCATATTTGCTAGTTTGAGCCATTTTTTAGCCACTGGACCACTAATTCAAATTCTGATTTAAACACGTTTCTTGCACCAAAAATCATCAAAATTCATGCTAGGCTTTGTCTTTAGGCTTGTGACTGGATTTAAACAAAATTTTGAGGTCCAAATAGCCAATGACAAAAGGCATTTCATGGCATTATGCAATTTGTCAAAAGGTAAAATTGAACTTACCCAATGCTCAGCTGTGCAAAGTAGTCTAGATCCACTATTTTTGCTGAGCAAACCAATAGGTTTTATGGCAGCTGAGCATTATACCTAACCTCTACGTGAAGCACATGCACTAAAACCCTAAAATGCCCTTACTTTGTTATCTTTTATCTTAATAACCATATGGCTATATAAGCCAACCTTGGACTCAGCTAAAACATAATCAACCAATAAGAAGAAAAAAGAGATTCCTAGTAGAAAACTCCCACTTCTAATCATTCCTTGAATATTCCCCAACAACTAAAAAACTAAAATACTCTTCTTTATTTGTGGATCTTTCTACAACCATCACCAAAAGTCTTTCCAAAAACCTTTATTTCATTCATATTCTCTCTCAAAACTCCTTTTATCCATACCTAACTAAAATGCCCCTCCTTTTCATCACTATTTTGCTATTTAGCCCTAAAAAGGTAAAGTTCCAAACTACTGCTAAGAGAAAAGGCTGAAGCTTGAAACTTTTGGTTTACTTTCTCCACTTGACTCTACATATTCTCTGATTTTTTAGCATTTTCAGCCTCTTAGTGACCTCTTCATGTTACTATGACCTTTTAAGGTTCTCATGCATTATTGCTACTTTGTTTGTGGTAATCTTAGAGTGTTAATTTTTTCTTGATGCCTTGATGCTACATGGTAGGCCAAATATCTTGTCTTTGATTCTATCATCAAAATAGCCCCTTAGTTATGCATTTTCTGTCATGTTTCATTTATTTTCATATGCTTAACACATGCTTACATGTTCACCTCAACATGTCTTATGTATATCCATGCATTTTCTTGTGTTTTAAGGAGTTTCATGACTTAAAAATGCTGTCTTGACAACTTTAGCCTGAATTTCTTTCTTTAAATATGTTCATGCACCTTATTTGTCATCTTCTCACATTTTGTCACATATTTCCATGTTAATATGTCACTTGTGTATGTTTGCATGCTTAGACCTTGTTCATCTTAGTGCATGTTATGTTTTGTTCATGTCATTCCTGTCAACTTGCATACTTATTTGTTAAAAATTTGATTTTTAAAAGAAATCCCCTGGTTAAGTTCATGCTACCTCCAATAGATAAAGAATAGCATGGATTTAATATTTTCATAAAATTGGTCTTCTAATTTGGGGACAAAGCAAACATTTTAACTCTAGATTCATGACAATACAAGTTTAAAAATGCTATTTTTTAGGCAAACATAACTTCCTTTAGTCGAAAAATGCTAAGCCTTGATCTCGAGTCTAACACCTTCATGGCATGGTCAACAAGTTGTTTCATTATCCTAAACTACTTTGGGATTTTGGAATGAACTCGTGATACCCATGTCATTCTTTCCTTATGTTATGGATGTTCAAATGTCCATAAATCGGATTCGACCCTCAAGAAACCTGAAATATCAAAAAATCCCCCCTGTTTTTGCTCTAGCAACACTGTAGTCCGAATTTGAAAAATCATTTTCGAACCACAAAATATTTTCTTTGATTTTTCTAATATTTTTCCCTTAAGGGCATCGAATTACCTTTCTAATGGTGTCTTATTTGCTCTCGGATCATCCCAAACGAGGGAGTTATGATTTTTTGAATCTTTGCTATCTAGAACCCCTGGAACCAACATGCAACATTTTGTTCGGGCCATGTTGGCCCATCAGATGATTTTTACAAAATATTCAAACATTTTTCCTAAAATGTTCACAAAATCTCCTTTTCGAAAAGGTATTGTTCATGATCTAACGATTTCGGATAGGCTTGGAACAATTTTCCAAAGTCCATCATGCCCTTTTCCTTATGCATACTGCCAGTGTCAAGACAAACTTAACTTCAAAAATTAATTCTGCCTATAAAGTGGTTTTCTAGGATCTTTGGAATATTTTTATATTAAACCTTATCAAGTAACATTTCCAATGGTACCTTATTTACCCTCTAAAGTCTTTTGACGCACCCAAAAAATTTAAGAATGGAGATGACATAATGTTATCCCCTGTTTTCAACTTAATTTCCAAATCTCTATTTATCAAGATGTTTAAATGTCTCAAAATGCATCCAGTTGGTCCCCCCTAACATTAACCCTTTTGATTTAGATCAAGGCCAAAAATAAAAAATAGGATTTCATATTAAAATTTTCACTAGTGGCGATACTCCAACTCTATTGCTCCGAGAGGACACACCAACCCTATTTTTAATTGAAAATCTAATTTTTCTCTTTATTCCCAAATATTTTCCTGACTCTATCTTTGGGGATACTCTATCCTTACTACTCTGAAGGGATACTTTAACCTTATTTTTAATTAAAGATTTAAATTTTCTCTTTATTCCTAAATATTTTCTTAACTCTATCTTTAGGGATACTCCAACACCACTTTACTTCGAAAAAGTCCAAAATTTTCTCTCTTTTAAGTGTCTTAAACTGCTTTGATTAACATCATCTTTGTCTTTTAAATCACCATCAAATCCAGACTTGTCTCTAAAATTGTCATCCTAATTTTTTTCAATAATCGAAGGCAATTATGAGATACATTTTGATCACCCTTCTTTTTCATGTTCTTTTGGTTGTGATTACTTGTTTATGATATTATTATATTTTCTTGTTTCATCTTACTAACATGTTTCCTTTTGTAATGGTTATTGTGCATTCATGTTTAAACTTCATTTTTTCAATAAAATTTACAAGGCAATATTTTATGTTGGTATCTCTTCAGTGCCTAATACGAAACATCTTTTTTTAAAAAAAATCCAATCTGGACATCGTTTTCACAAAAATCCCTATATTCCTTACATCTCTGATGCACATAGGTGATCTAATTTTCTTTAAAAACCTGAATTTGTATTTTCCAGCAAAACTTCATGCATTTAAGAGGATTATATCTAAATAAAGACTAAATTGAACCAATTTAATCGAGACCAAAGTAAGACACAGTTAGTAGGTACTGATTTTGAGCGTTATGGGGATGCTAATCCTTTACCGCTTGTAACCAACTCCAAAACCCAACCCATGAATTTCTAAGCTTTGTAGACCTAGAAATTGATGTTTCGAGTTTCGTAACTTGAAATATTATTTTCAATAGGCATCTGATCTTGCCTAGCCTGAAATGATCAATGGTGACTCCAAGTTTATAGCCACTTCGTGGTGGCCATCCGAGACTAGTTGGATGAGCAATTCGCCCGACGATCTCTTCCTTCTCTTTCCCATATTATGCCTAGTCCAAATCCCAATCATGGGATAGCTCAAAGGCTTGACCATAAGTAACCATCATTTATTTTTAAGTCGAGCATGCTATGCCCTTCGGATCATTCAAAGTTTTAAAGACGGGCATGTGGTGATAAGAAGTCATCATTTAAGGCACCATCGAGGTCAATTGAAGAAGCACGAGGCAATTTCCCACCATTCTTAGTTAAAGTAAAGAGTTTGGAGAATCAAAGGTAAGAAAAATCCATATTTTTGTATGTGTGTCTCGATACATAGGTGTGAGGTATTCATTCAAGGCTCCACGTTATTCGAATTCCCAAATCTTGCTAGCTATATATCGACACTTAAAGAATGGTGTCGATACCAAGGGCATTTGTATTAATACAAAGTTGTGTCATAGCTAAAATTGTAATTTTTGGCCAACAAATATTGATACAAGAGTGCATGTATCCATACAACAAGTTTGGTATCAATACAGGCTTACCAGTATCGATACACCATTCTTTGTATTGATACCAGATTCAAAGTATCGATACATTCTGGGTTTTTTTTCTTAGTATATTGATACTTAAGGCTATTTTTGGCCTAATTTGAGGAAAAATTCATACCATGATTTCAAAACTCGAATTTGGTCATGATTTTGGCTTCAAAATCACCAATATCATATATAAATTCATACAAATAATGTGTATTTAATATTTAGGCTCTAAACATTGGCTTAACTCACTTTGGAAAGGTTTATTAAGCTTGGCATAATGGCATTTAATGAGAAAATCTGATTTAATGAAGGACAAAGTTTTGATTTGGCACCTACGTCCTTTCTTCTTGGTACTTTCTTACTAAGGTGATTCCCACAATTCACTAAGCATATTGTTACCTTTAAGGCTAAGGTATAACCTTACACTACTATCTTTTAAGGCTTAGTCAGAACCTTTCAATTCCTTTGAGAATTATACCCTAAACTGTTAAATATTTTTACTCACTTTTACACAACCCCTTTTGTGATATGAAAGAAGTATTTTACAAACAAATTGAACCTCTAGTAGGTAGATGTTTACTGGAATTTAAGTACAAGATAAATGAGATACAAATAGGCTTGAATAGTATAAATTTAATACAAGTGGAAATAAAGAATTTGATGATTTTGAGCTTTTTGTTGTTCAATGATTCAATGAAATATGTATCTCTACTTCCTTAGCCATTTGGAACCTCCATTTATAGCTGAATATTGATTCATAGACGTTGGGCATTTAATGTGGTGGTTGGAGAACTATTGTAGCCTTAATAAATGCTTGTTTTTATTCAATCCCGCACTATAGTATCGATACAATACCAATAGTATTGATACAAAAATAAAAAAATGATCGTTACAGCTTGTTGTATCAATACACAGATTTGAGTATCAATACTAAGCAAGTTGTATCGATACAGATACCAACGTATCGATACATTTGAGGGTTTCAACCAACCCTTGGCTACTGCCAAGCCTTGTATCGATACTAAGCAGCCTGTATCAATACATACACACTTGTATCGATATATTTGAGGGTTTCATCCAAACCTTGGCTACTGCCAAGCCTTGTATCGATACACATGGGGTGAGTATCGATACTAAGCAAGCTGTATTGATACATTCACACTTGTATCGATACATTTGAGGGTTTTTAAGCATAGTATAGATACATTTGCTCTTTGTATCGATACCAACCTCCAAAAACATTTGTGAAATGATTTTTGTTGACTCAAACAAGCTAAAAAATTATTCTAAGTATAAATATACTTTTTAGAGCATATAATTTTTGACAAATTACTAACTTAGTATTTTTCAAGATGTTTTTCAATTTAAACACAAATACCAAGTTGAGTATTAATTTAACTTAAGTTGTTTGTTATATCAAAATCAAAATCAAAGTTAACAATCTTCCCTTTTTTGATATAACAAAACTTAAGATAAATTTGCTTGTATTTAGGATTAACGAAAAATAACTACCCCTCAATAAAGCAATGGTTTTCAAAAATTTTATTTTAAGTAACTTGGTTTTTAAAATTGACCAAGATTAGAAAAATCAAGCTTATGTTCAAATCAACATGTAATTTGGGTTTCAACATATGCATAATAAATTCATGGAAAGCATATATAGAGACACATTGCAAATTTAAGGCATTTCTCCCCCTTTTTGTTATATCAAAATAGAATTCAAGGATAAGTAGGCATAAGCAAAGGCAAACTTAATTTAGGATAAGATAAAATTAATAAAGCAAGCAAAAAATGTTCAAGGCAATGCAAAACATAGAGTAGTAGAGAATCCTAAAACCATAATGTCTGACAAACATAAGAGATATCCTAAAACCATAAAATCTGACAAGGTAAAAAATTAATAAATGCTCCTAAGTTGACTAGATATCATCGGTCGGAGGATCCTTGGTGGGTGGAAAAATAGGTGGAGGCACACAAAAAAAAGAAGCCAAGAAAGCATGGAATTGCTCCGTTAAAGCTTGGTAACTATACTCAAGAGTAGAGAGATAAGCATCGACGGTGTCAAAGCGATGGTCGTATCATCCCTCCCATGCATCAAAACAACCCATAATAGAAGTGAACATAGTAGGAATGTCCATAGGCGTGGAAAACAAGGAATAGGAGCCGAAGGTGGGGGAGGCTTATCATGCTCCATTTCATCATGATCATCAGGAGCGGGATCATACAGTTGCTCAAACGGTGGTTATCGATAAGCTTTGGGAACAAAGTCAGCACCTTGAATTTCATATCCGATAAGTCCCATGGATTTGCGACCAATGTAACAGTAGGTGATTACCATAATTCTAGGGTCGCATGAAAGATCGAAACCTTGGATGTCAAAGTAGTAACTCAAGGCCATGCCTTGGAGAAGACTATGACAACCACGAACGCAAAGAATAAGGTCCACGAATATGAAATAGGCTAAATTTGGACAATTTCTAGATTGAATCATATGAAGCCACCAATAGTCCGCGTTGCTAATCAAGGTATGTTTGGTTCTGTATGGATGGAACACATGTGAGATGATAAGATAGAGCAAGCGATCAACCGAAAGAAAAAGCGTGGCTTAGTTGTTTGGAGTGCGCAATGCGGCAGGAGCTGAGCCTTCATAGATGATGCCTTCATTCAAAAAAGATGAAGGCAGATGGGAAAGAAGCCGAGTTGACGAGGAGATCTTATCCCAAAAGATAGGACCAAATAGAAACGACATTATCATGGTCATTAATAATGAGAAAGGCATTGCTAAAGAATGCACGGACAAGATTTTCGTGAACCAGAACATTTAAGGAAAGAATTTTGGTCCATCCGAAGTTTTCAAAAATCTGAAGGTAAGGATAATTAATGGACCAGAGAAAAGGAAAGTCGATGACTTGACATTGTTGGATGGGCATCCAAGCATAGATGGTGGTGAAATGCTCACGAGCCCATGCATCGCGAAAACATAAGTCAAAGAATGACTGATTTTAGGCTGGAGGTGGTTGACAAGTGAAAGAGGTGGAGGCATGAATGATGGGACCTTGATGACGTGCTATTTGTTTAGTTTTGGGAGGCATGGTTCTATTTGAGGACTTTTGTCAAGCAAGTGGTCAGGGAACAAGTTGAGTTGGTAAAACGCTAGCTGGATAGTCGAACAAGTGGTGGGTGCTAAATTCATTTGCAATTGGTGCGATGTAGTGAATAAATCCATAATTAATCGCATAAACAAAGTGAGGAAAAGTTTAAGAATGGAAGAAGAGTTGAATTTTGGGAAGAAATTTGGACAAAAATGATGGATTTAGATAAGGAAGTAGTGATGGGGAGTTTCAAATCCCTGATGTTTTGGATAATGGTAAGTTTTTTTGAAATGGTTTTGGGTAAATATGATAAGGGAAATTGGTTTATGGAGCAATCGATTTAGAGATAAAAGGTGATGATGATGAGTTTTGAAGATTTAAAGATTGAGTGAGAGAAAAGGTTTTGTGAACAAGGATAAATAGTACGTTCGAATGATGAGATCGCACGGGGGGGTTCTAAATGAACAGTGAGTATCGATACAGAAGAAGCAATATCGAAAGAACATTTTTGGGTTTTGTATTGATACAAGGAACTGGGTCTCAAGACTTAGATCAAATTGCTGTGTATCGATGCACGCTGAGAAGTATCGATACAGTGTATCGATACAGAAGAGGTAGGTATCGATACAAAGAATAGGTATGGGTTTGTATCAATACAATAGAAACAAGTCTCAATACATGGAAGAAAAATGTACAAGGATTGATACAGATGGCCTAATATAGGGCCATTTCTAATAAGATGACATCAAATTAGATGTATTTTTGGCCTAATTATCCTTTGAAAAACATTTAAAAATACAACTTGGACCAAAATCAAGATCATTTTGCATGGATAATTCAAAA
>JBBYHL010427570.1:0-22715 GCA_038381835.1 Adansonia madagascariensis
TGCCCCTTTTGATGTGCAAAGTGTCTTAAGTTATCCTTATTATTTTTGACAGCTCTTGTTCATGCATTTTATGTAATATCCATGCATCATATTACATTCAATCCATGCACAAAGCCTTAGCCTAGCATGTTTCAAGCATGTTTATATGTTGACTTGCATTTTGCCATAATCATTATCATTTTCTACATGCTTCACTTCATGAGATGTGTGCATAACACTTTCTTTGTCAAGACCATTGGTAAAGTTAGCATCCTTATTCATGTTATGTGCCTCCCCTTGTATGTTCATTGTCTTCTCCTTATCTAAGTGCATGTTTGATGGCTATCAAAAATTGATTTTTGAAACCTCCTTAAGCCAAGCATGTTAACCTCAACCAATAAGGATTAAAATAGTATTTTCCTTAAAGTTAGCAAAAAAATCTTCGGGAAAATTAAGTTTTCCAAATCTGGAATCCTAATTAAACGAGCTTAAAACTTCTGATTTTCTGACAAAAATGGCCCTGTACTTGTTCCCGATATATTTGTGCCTTGTTTTTGAGTCAGAATCTTAAGTGGTATGATCAGCAGGTTGTTTCACCATCCTAAACCACTTCGAGGTTGTGCAAATGAGTTCGTGATGCTAATGCCACTTTTTCCCTTCAGTCATGGATGTTCAAATATCAATGACCCAAGTTTGGACCCGAAAACACAAAGAAAAATAAAAAAAATCCCCTGCTTTGCTTTGTCCACTACTAGCAGCACAACTACTGTGAATTGAAAAATCCATTTAAAATCCAAAATGATTTTCCATGAATTTTATTATATTTTTCCCTCAAAGTGTGTCAAATTATCTTTAGAACGATGTCTTATTCATCCTCAGATCATCCAGATGAGAGAGTTATGATTTTTCAAATCTAAGCTATCTAGAACCCCTAGAATTAGCAACATGTATTTTGATTGGGTTGTTCAGACCCATTGAATGATATCTGCAAATCCTTTAAACATTTTTCCTAAAAAACTAATGAAATTCCCTTTTTAAAAAGGTATCATTTGCAATTTTTTGATACCAAACGAGTTTGGGGTGATTTTTCAAATTTTGACATATCCTGTCCCTTGTATGCTTTGCTAGTAGCATAATTAATCCAAACTTGAAAATTTATTCCCTTGGAAAGTGAATTTTTGGGATGTTGGGAACTTTTTATATTGACCCTCATCGAGTTACCTTTCTAACGATATCTTGTTCATCCTCTAAAACCTTCAAACCAATTTAGAATAAATTTAGAAAGTGTAAAAGCGATGCTATCCCCTTATTTTTGGTTATGGTCAAAATTGAGTTGTTTTCTCGAGCTTCGTATCAAGACATTTGATGTCACCATATCACCTTGATTAGCCTCGAGAACATGCTTTGACCTCCCATAGGCTCGCATCAAGGAACGAATTTTTTTTTTACATCTTTACCATCCTTATTCATAATAATTTCTTTTATCACAAAGTGTCAAAATGCTCACTAATTTTCTAAATCACAAAGTTTTGTCAACTTCAGTTTTCCAACTCGACTTCTTTAAAGAATGTCAGACATGTCACTTTTGAGGATACTCTAACCTTGACCTTCCAAGGGGATACTCCAACCCTACTTTTTCAAAATTATTAAGATTTAAAAATCTTCCTTTGTCAAAATTATTTGTCATCCTTGGGGATACTCTAGCTCCATCTTTCTGAGGGTATACTCCAATGTTGTCTTTCAACTATAATTAAATTTTTCTTCTACCTAAATTTCCATGAACGTGTCAAGAGCCAAGCTTGTTTTTATTTTAAAAAAAAACCTTGTTCAATTAAGGAACCCAGGTCTATCTCAAAAATTGTCAATTCGGTTATTCCTAGATAATCAATGCCAAATCTGAGATAAATTCCAATAGTCCATCCCTTCTTTTTATCATTACATTGAATGGTTCATGTTATGTTACTTCATTCGTCGCCTTACTAACGTGATTTCTTTGTGATGATTATTCACATTCATCTTTTCAAATCATTTCAAGTAAAATTAAAGGTGAAGTTTCGTGTGGGTATTTCTCCAGTGCCCAAAATGGAATATTCCATTTTCAAAGTAAAATCCAGAGGTCATTTTTATTAAAAATTTCTATATTCCCCATCTTTCCAGGGCATATATGAGATTAAATCTTTTCATGAAAACTTGGATTTGTATTTCTATAAAATTCATGCATTAAAAGAGGGTTATATAAAAATAGTGACGAGTTAAGACATAACTAGTAAGGTATCGATTTCAAAACTGGATAAGACATAACTAGTAAGGTACCGATTTCGAACGCCGTGAAGAGGTTCATGCCTCATTATGCATAACCAACTCTCGAACTCAAGTGGTGAATCTTTACACCACACAGACCATGGGATCGATGTTTCGAGTTTGTAACTCAAGACATAGGTTTTAATAGGCATCCAATCATGCCTAGCCCAAAATGATCGATGGTGATTCCAAGCGTTGGCCACTTTATGATGGTCTGAGACCAACAAGATGAGCAATTTGTCTTATGGTCCCCCTCACTGTATTACGAGTTAAGAATTCATACTTTCTCATTCTTATCTCATTGTGAAGGAAAGTCTTGATCAAGAAGACATTTCCTAATCAAGAAAGTATTAAAAGTCGTATACACCCATAGATCTGCGAAGATCCACCCCGGGGTACATTGCGACATGAACTTGTAAAGAAATGATTTTATAGCCTGTGTATACTAGATATTAATAAAGTTGGGCGTAAGAGTCAGTTACACCATAACTAAGGACTCGATCACTCTCATGATGCTCAATACTTGGTACCAACTAATCACACATCCAAATTTTTTTTCCTTGGCTTTAATTATATGCATTCAATCATAATCCTCTTTTATTCATTCCAAATCAAACAAATATAACAAAAGTATCATGTAGCTCTTTTTGGGACTAGCTTAGATTTACAATTGATTTAGAGCTAAAATCATTTATAAAGTAAAAATTTCATAACACCACTTAACTCCAAAAACACTCACTAATTAACTCCATTTTTACCATTTTTTATTAGACTTGACTCCATTTACAAGAAATCACAAAATAGTACATTTGCACTAAATTGAAGAAATCATAACTTTGAATACAATATTAAAAATCAACTTTATTTAATTCAACTTGGAAGCTTTAATGTGAGTCACTTAAAACTTCTAGGGGACACACCTAAACCTATTGACATACTAAGACTCCCAAAATCAATCCCAAGGCAAATGAATAATAGATGCCAAACTAAGAGAAATTTGAAATAGGGATAGATTTGACTTGGCACTAAGATGTCTTTGTTGATTCCCCACATATGACATGCATAGAGTCTTTTTAGTCTTGTTGCTGGATGTTAAAACATTTGAAAATGTGTTTTAAAAATATGACAAAATGCTTTATGATCATAAGTAGTGTCTGAGCAACTATTGTAGTCTAGCATAGCAGTCTGGTGGAAAAGATATATTTTAATTAGGTTAAACACACTTATTAATTTTTATGAGTATTTTCCATTAATCCTTATTGATTAGGCTACAAAATTGGCTATTGAAATGCTTGATTTTATG
Organism: Adansonia madagascariensis; assembly: GCA_038381835.1. NCBI lineage: Eukaryota > Viridiplantae > Streptophyta > Magnoliopsida > Malvales > Malvaceae > Adansonia > Adansonia madagascariensis. The sequence continues at coordinate 3,584 of JBBYHL010427570.1, forward strand.
ATCAAATAAATACAATAAAATCTTGAAACAAGAGCTATTTGCATGGCCCTCTTTTAGCATCTAATCAGTGTTACAAACTATTTTTTGAGGAGGATAAACATTTTTGTGTATTTTCTCAAAATTTTAGATAAAATTGGAGTGAATGTATGTATGGATTGTTCAAAGGGTATTTCAAATGAATAGAAAAGAAATTTTGGAAGGTAGGCTAGTCAGACATGTTGTGCGACATAATAGTGTCTAATAAAAAATTGACATGATAACCAAAATGATTTTTTGGCATCTTTTGAATTTTTTAGGTTGAATTATAATGAGTTAGCATCATTAGAATTGGGTTTGATGATTTTATGTGATAGGAATAATCTAAAATAAATTCAGAGATCTTTAAAGGTCAAATCTATCCCTATTTCATTTTTCTCTGAGTTTCATGTCTATTATTTTGAGACATTTGAAAGTCTTGGAATTGATTTTGGAAGTCATGTTTGATGTGGCAATAGCTCCTGGTGTGTCCTATAGAAGGTCCCTAGTGACATAGTTTAAGGCTTTTAAATTGAATTAAATAAAGTTGATTTTTAGTACTATTTTTGAAGTTATAATTTTCCTTAATTTAGTCCAAGTGTACAATCTTTGTGATTTCTTTTAAGTAGAGTCAAAATTGATAAAAAATTATTAAAATGGAGTCAATTAGTAGTATTTTTCGAGTCAAGTGGTTTTGTAGGAATTTTCCTTTGTAAATGGCCTTTGCTTCGAGTTGGTGGTAAATTTAAGCTAATCTCGTTAAGAGTTTCTAGGATACATTTTTTTTGTTGATATTTTATTTGATTTTGATAGAATAAATAACAAGGGGGATTATAATTGAACATATATAATTTAAACGAAGGAAAAACAAATATAGGTACATGTGGTTAGTTAGTACCAAGTATTGGGTATCACGAGAGGGATCAAGTCCTTACTTATGGTGTAACCAAGTTTCAAGTCCAACTTTATAGATATCTTTATATGTAGATCATAAAATAATTCCTTTAGAGTTTGTAATTCTTTAGTGAATAGTTTTAATAGGTGATGGGATCACACTTATAGCCAAAATAGATCAGTGGTGACTTTTTGACTCAATCACTCTTGTATTTCAATATGAGAGGTTCAGATGTGCGATTCGTCTGACAAGTTAGGGCCCTATGATGATTCGAAGTGTTGACTACTCTAATATATTAAGGTTCGTATCTAAATATATTACAACAGCTTTTAGGTGACTCCATTAAAGTCCATCTTCGAGAGTCAGGCCTTAGACTTGTCGCACATTATCCGAGTTGTGATTTTTCTCTGTTTTAGTCTGTGTTCAATTATAATCCCCTAAAATTTATTGTTATGATTATTTCATTAATCGATTATTATGATATTGCTATATGCATTAACCATGTCATAGCACTTAAATAAAAATTTGATGTTGCACTTGCTTATAAAAATAAGTAAAATGATTGTTATATACATCTAAGATGATAAAGTGAGATCCAGGTTTAGAGCTTTCCCTATACTTACTGCACTAGTATATGCATTAGACTTGCTACAGAATACAGGGTTGAAAGAGACATAGGACCTATTTGAGATATATATGGGGTTATTAACGAATCACATGATTAACAATCCATATAGATAGCCAAAGACCTTAGGTGCATTATTTTTGTTTTCATGATTTGGCCATATAAAAATGGACAGTGTACTTACCTAGATCGAACCCGTTCTGCCAAGCCTACCATGGGCCTATGATCAAGGTGACTCGACTATATTTACTAGGCAGGAGAATAATTTAGGGACCGCGTGCGTTAAAGGTTACCTTACATATGCATATGATGAGCTATAAAAACCAAGCACAGTTAATCGTAACTAGAAGTTTAGAATAACTCGAGGTTTAAGTACAATTGGGAAACGCTTTTAACCTTCTCTCACTTTATTTTTTCCCTATCTCGAGTGGTTGAATAAACTTCATCACTTGAAATATTTATCGTCTCTTCAATACAAGTTATATTTATTTTGATTATAACTTGCCATTTGGCTATTAGGTTGATGGCTAAAATGTGTCCAAAAAATAACACCAAGTTGAGGTGAATGGACACTTTAGAGTTTTGCATCATGAATGTTGTAGTGTTAAGAATGCTTGAATGTACCATTATGTTATTAGAATGATGGCTAATGTGACACTAGAAACATCATGATAGCTTGATTTTGAGAAAATTGTGCTAAAAGGAATGGATGCCCTAAATTAGGGTAGTGTATTGACAAGTCTAGTCTTTTAGAGTTTGGTTACATGGGTCATAACTTAATATCAAAATAAAAATGTCCCCTCAATTTCGAGAGGCTACAAAGCCTAGGAATAAAATTCCAAAATATTTGATTGTATTATGTCCTTATTCTTTTTATGACTAATCATCATTCAGTTTATCCTATCTATTTTATATGCATCATGGCATCATTGTTAGTGCATTTGGGATATTATAATGCTTATTTCACCATAGTACACAAAAAGAGATTAGTTGTTTATCTCAATGATAGGTAATGTCTTCAAGTTTTTTCGAGGTAATTTTTGTTTAATAATGAATTTTGTGTGTTGCATCAATAGCATGGTTGCACTCACTTGCATGCATGCATGCATTCTTTCATAACATGCTTCCCATGAACCCTAGAGGATAGATTAAGAGTCTGATTTGGTAAAAGGGTTTTTTTAAAGAGTTTCTCTTTCAAATTAAAGGTATTAAAGTCATCAAGCATTGTTAAGAATGGATAGTAATTCATCTACAAGGGTTAGTAAACTTGAGAAACTGTAAGAAAATATGATGAAAGATCAAGAAGAGCCTAGTTAGTAGTTATCCAAGATAATGGAATTGATGACCGTTTCTGCAAGAGAAATAAAGCAAGTTTGGAAATTGAGTGCTTAGGTTGAAATAGATGATTTGAGGGGCAAATCAAGTGAACTAGTCAATGTACCATAAGTAAATTATGTTATGCCTTAGTTCAAGAAGCCACAAGTTCTATCATCCACTAGCTTTACTCCTATAGTATATATGAATTTAATATCTATGATATATCACATGTATGGAAAAAAAAGGGAATTAATGAGGGTCTGTTTTGGTTAGTCTGTTGGCGCTTGATCTTAATGATTTAGAAAAATTGGAAAAAGCATAGAAATAGGCTACAAAAAAGCAATTACAGTTGCAAGTGTTGAAGAAGTGATTAAAAGCTATTAAGGGCATCGATAAGTTTAGGATTGTAGATGCCAAAGAACTAGGTCCCATGTTTGGTTTGGTTATCCCTCCAGAATTTAAAGTTTTAGAGTTTAAGAAGTATAATGAAACTATTTGTCTGATTGCTTACATAAAGATGTATTGCCGTAAGATGGTGAAGTATGAGGAGAATGATAAGTTATTAATTCATTATTTCCATAAAAATTTGTCCAATGCTGCTGCTTGATGGTACATTAGGTTAGACAAATCCGAGATTCAAATGTGGTTAGATTTAGCTTAGGTGTTCCTAGGTCATTATAAACATATGATGGATTAGGCTCCAAATAGGTTGTCATTATAGAATATGGAGAAGAAGCCCATCAAAACATTTCAGTAGTATACATAGAGGTGGAGAGATAAAACTACTCAGGCAAATCCATCATTGGCCAAGAAGGAGATAACAATCTACCTTTTGGGGACATGGCCTAGGCCTTTCTATGATAAGCTTATGGGGAATGCTACTAAGAGTTTACTGATATTGTCATATCTGAGAAAATGATTAAAAAGGAAATTAAGATTAGAAAGCTTCAAGAAGGTGGAACACTTAGTGCCAAAGAGAATGAGGTGTCTAAAGAAAAGAAAAAGGAGGTCCAAGCTTTAATAAGAAGTTTTGCCTTGTATCCACAACCTCCTATATACCAGTCACTTTACTTCTCTGAAGGTAGTACCTCTCGAGTTCTACATTAGTACTTGATGGCATCTTAGTACAATTACATGGTAAACTCTCTAGCTCATGGATATTCCCAGGGTCCTCCAATTAATATGCTAAGTCAAGGGTAGTTGAAAAGGTTAACAAAAGGGATCAGTTTCAACCTTGCCCTATCTTTTATTTTGAGTTCGTGCCTCTACATGCTGAAACCAACTCTTTACTAGAGTTCCCATAGAGCCCATTTAACCACCATACTTGAATTGATATGATGAACTGCATACTATGGTTTTCATTATAGGATTCAAGGTCATACTATGGTGAATTGCATATCCCTAAAAAGGAAGGTTCAAGCACTAATTAATGCTAAAGAATTAGATTTAAAGGCCATAATGAAAAATGATACTTAAAAGGTTAGGCATAGTTAGTTACAAATTTTAGGAAAAACACAAAGATATGAAAGTTGAAATGTTTTGTAGTAAGAACTTTTGTCTCTAGATTGGCATCTTTCTTTAAAGCATGCATGATTTGAAATGTTTGATAGAAAAAAAATTGGTTTGTGTAATTTAAAGATTTTAGGGAAAATGATAATATGTTTTTGAAAATAGAATTTTTAATAAAGCATATTAATATAAAGTTTCAAGAGTATTGATGTTTATTGTTAGGAATGAATCAATACTTTTATATTGATTTTTTAAAGTTTTTCACGAATAGTATGATTACCTAAAGGACCCATAACTTCAAGGAATTGATTTTGAATTTCATCAGCTATGATTGCTCTGAAACAACTAATAAGGTGAATGCCTCAACCTAGGTTAGGAGCGATAGAACATATTTTATGAATCATGGATTCTTTTGAAAACCAAATGACTCAGATATTCTGGTAAAGGTCTAAAACTATTTTAATTTAGGCTAAGATTGTGCCAAAATTTACTTCTCTTTTTAGTCTTTTAAACATGAACCTCTTGGTCATTGCTTTTGAAAACTAGTTTGCATCTTGGGGCATGATGGATGAATAACACAACCTTATGTTGTTAGAAAATCATTTGAGCCTATTTTTTTCATGCCACTTCGAATAGCTTGACATTAATGTTTTAACCTTTTGAGCTATATTCTTTTTGAATTATACAAACCTAGAAATTTCCTGTCAATTAAACATAGGATGCCCTGGGTAGATTTGGATTCGGTATCTTATAATTCCTTATTAATGATGAACTAAAAATAAGATGCATCAATAAATTTGGAAAGAAAAGAAGAATTGAGGCATGATTTTTAAGGGTATGAAAATTAAAAATTTGAAAAAAAAAAGAAAAATGAGAAAATGAAAATAGAAAGAAACATCAGGAGACTAGGAAGCTTAGAATTGTAAAACTCGACCAAGTTTCCAAAATCTAGGATTCCTTACACAAAAAAAAAATAAAAGAAAAAAGAAAAAAGAAAGCAAACAAAAAAAATTGAAAGCAAAAGCAAAAGCTCAAAAGAAGCAAAATAAAAGAAAAATGAAAAAAGAAATAGATGAGGAAACAAAGTAAAGTATGGTCTAAAAAAGGTAAAAGAGATGGAAACCTTTATAATATGAAATGATCCTTGATTTTTTTCACCCTTAAACATTTCATTTGGGCCTATATATCCCTTTATTTCTAAACCCCAAACCATGGCCTATATTACGTACTTAAAAAAGTTTGTTTCAATCAGGTTTGGCTATATGAGCTGATGAGCCCTTTTTTTGAGAAATTATCTTTTGGACAGATTTTGAGTATTCCTAGGAACATGAATAGCAAGGAAAAATGTAAAAAAGAAAAAAAATGAAAAAGGGAAAAATTAAGCTCTAAGGTGAAAATGGGCAATCTAAAGCAAAATAGAAGAATTTTTGGTGTCACTCATGGGATTACCAAGATGTTGTCAAGAAGGAAAAACCTAGGGACACATAAAAATCCCTGAATATCCTAAGGTGCCAGCTCTTATTTAAAGGGACTGACTTTAAAAGTTAGATTTATTCACCTTTCCAAATTAATTCCCTAACCATGACCTTGTTACAGCTTATCTTAGTGCAAATTAGGTTATTAATTGAGGGACACATAAGAGAATATCAATATAGTTTGATTCCTAATGAATCCATGTTTTGTAAAGGCTGATCCATTGGGAACCTAAGATAGTAAAGCACATATTTTGTTTTTTTTCCTAGAAATCGAAGTCTTCTTGTGCAAAACCCTTTGACCTAATTTGCAAAAGACCAAATTACCATTTAAGGAATTTCCTAGCAATTAGGTATCAGTTTTTTAAAGATATAAATATTCTATCTTTTGAAGGGCAATGTTTTTCAAACATAATTTTTTTTAAATAAGCATTTTAAGTAAATTACTTTTTCGAGAAAAATGTTTGTTTTAAGGAAATAATGTCATGATTAGAGGTAAAGGCCCTCTTGAACAAAGGTAAAAAACTGTTAGGAATCATGTTTCCTAATTGAAAGGACAAGAAAGGAAAAACTTAGGCATGGATTCTTGATAAAAATGTATAAACTATTTAGGACATTATAGATGAATAGAAAATGACTAATCTTTTTAGGAGCATAAGGAGCTCAGGATGCATTATCAAAAAAGAAATTGATAAGCAAAGGTAAACCAAACCTGGGTACACTTGAAAACATTGATATTTTAAGGCAAGAAAAAGAGCAAGATGAATATTAATGGTTTAGATCATAGATTAAGAGAAAAGTTTTTGGTGAGTAATGACAGTTTAAAATTAATAAAGGATATCATATATGTTGAAACCATAAAGGAAAAATAATTGGAAGAAGATGGGATAGTTTGTTCAAAGAAGTATTGGCTTAAGGTGTTGGCATTGCATGACATTCATTGCATAACATACATAGTATCACGTGACAAGGTTTATGGCATTACATAACATTCGTAAAATGCATTGCATCATATTTCAAGAGAGGAATCAACCATGCTTTACAGGTGTCATTGCCCTTTTCATATGCAACATGTCATTTGAATTGGAGGTTTTATTCATTGATTGCATATCTTTAAGGGTACTTATATATATATATCCTTTTAGAGGTAGCAGATGGTTACATTATTAGTGAGTAATTAAATTTGCATAATTTCATGAAACATTTGCACACTTTATGATTGTACTATGAAGCACTGGTGTTGCTCATATAAGATAGTCTTGAGGTTGTTTTTGTTTCAGTCGTTTTTTCAGATCTTTGGCTTCATCTAGGTTATCTTTATGTCTTTAGTTTTGCCCACCCCATTTCTAAGAACCTTTGTTTCATCCAGGTTATCTTTAAGTTTTTGGTTTGCCTAAGACATCTTTTAGAACCTTCATTTCGTCTAAGTTACCTTGAGGTTTCTGGTTTCACCTAGGCCATTTTTGTGAACCTCAATTTCACCCATTTGTTTTTAGGTTTCTAGTTTTACTTCTAGCTATTTCTTAGAACATTGGTTTTATCCAAGTTGTCTTTAGGTTTTTGGTTTTGCCCAAGTTGATTTTTAAAACCTTGGTTATGTCCAAGTTGTCTTTAGGTTTCTAGTTTTGCCTAAGTTATATTTTAGAACTTTGGTTTTGTCCAAGTTATCTTTACGTTTTTAATTTTACCCAGGCTACTTTTTTTAACCTCGATTTTGTCTAGTTACTTTTTAGGTTGCTGGTTTCACCCAGGCTATTTCTCTGAATCTCGATTTCACCTATCTTATTTTTAGGCTGGTTTCATTAGGGTTGTTTCTCTAAACCTTAATTTTTCTAGCTTGTCTTTGGTCTAGTTTCGTTCTGGTTATTTCTTAAGTCTTGGTTTCATCTAAGTTATCTTTGTCTTTGGTTTGTCTAAGGTCATCAGATTAGTTTTGGTTTCATGTAAAGTCATCAAATTTGACCTTGGTTTCACCCAAGGTTATTTATTTCAATCTTGGTTTTGTCCAAGGTCATTTGTATGAGTCTTAGTTCTACCCAAGCTATTTTCTTGGTTTTGGTTTCATCCAAGTTATTCTTATAATTGGCTTTCTCTCGATTACATTTTGATTGTTTAGGATGTTTTCATGATACATTATGATTAAAAATGGTATCCATTCCAAGTTTTGGTGATCTAAGATTTGAAATTACCTAAGTAAAAGATTAAATGCTTCAAAAAAAATAAGCATGAAAATAAAAATGAGTAAATGGTAGTGGAAACCATAAGATTTATGAATGATAATAAAAACAAGAGGATGTTCCTAGTTGAAAGAAATAGGTATTGGATACTTTTAAAGGAAAAAAATAAAAATAAAAGAGAAGATGGTAATAGAAGCCATGAGTGAATTTAAAGGAAATGAATGAAAGCAACATTGTCATGACAAGTGTTTTGCTAAAACAGCATGGACAATGAATGACATTAAGATGAATCTTGTTTATGATTCCATATTAACATGAAATTAGAACTCATGCATATGCAGTCATATTATGTTACAAGGGATTATTCAAAAGGAAAAGATATCCCCAACGGTGTCTATGAAAACAAGGGACCATTCCATACTAGATGATACCATAGGTAATATTATTCACTCCCAAGTGAGTAAACCCAATTTAGGAGGTACTCAAGGGAAATAAAGAAAAGAGGAAAGTTTAGTGTAGTTGGTTAGGTAGAAAATCAGCAAAATTAGCCCCTTGTAGGGAGATTATTCCCTATAAAAATAAGCTTATTTTCTTTGTCTGCTTCATTTGATTATGCGAAAGGTAGATGCTGTCAGGTTTGAGTCAGTTTCATCTAATTAAGCAAAAGGTTAGGGAGGGCTTTTTTGTTGTTGTTAGCTTTACTTGGTTAAGTAAAAGATCGATGAAGTTAGTTATCCTCTTCATTTAACTATGTGGAAGGTTAGTAAAATAGGTTTTAAGTCAACTATAGTCGATTAAGTAAATGATCAGATGGAGATTTTCTTTTATCAACTGCACTTGATTAAGAAGAAAACCAATAGAGTTTATGGTCTTTTTGTATGCTTCATTTGACTGAGCAGAAGGTCAATGAAGTTAATTTTCTTTTTGTTTTCTTCACTCGATTAGGTAGAAAATCAATGAAATAGGTTTTTTGAGTCATGTCCCTTTTGTTCTGTAATGTGTAAGTCCATCAAAGTAGGCATTATATGTAAGTCCACTCTATTTGGTTATATGGAAAACCAATAGAGTTTGTAATCCAAGTCTTTTTCACTTGGAGAGGTAGAAGTCCAGTGAGGTCGGCGATGTGCCAAGTCCTCTTCATTTAGTTAGGCAAAAGGCCAACAGGGAAGGTAATGTGTTAAGCTTTTTCATTTGGTTAAGTAGAAGACCAATGAAGTAGGTAGTGTGTTAATTTTTTTTATTTGGTTAAGGAAAAGACTAGTAAAGTCTACATTTTTAGTTTTTTTTATTGAAGTCCAATTTATTTAATTAAGCAAAAGATTAGAAGAATTAGCACCTTATCATTAGGCAGAAGGTTGATAAGGATTGATACTTCTTTTACATTTAGATTAGGTATAGGTAGTTAGGATATTACATAGTGTAAAAAAAAAAAAAAAATTTCTCATAGAAGGGCTTATTAGGTTCTAGGCAAAATCATGTCTATTTAGTCTTTGCCTTGCTCTATGTACTTAGTAACAGCAAAAAAGGGGCACCTATAAAAACCCTATTTTGGTCGAACCATAATTGAATATTTCTTGGTTTTATGGGTTAAGTGGAATTTTCTAAGTTTGGTCTCCTTGGATGAGTTATAGATGATGGAAAAGTCTAATTGAAATTTTAGTTAGTTCTCATAAGATTAGTTTAACATAATAAGGCATCTGAACTTGATTGTCCAATTTATGACGTTAGTGCTGGACTTGGAAAACTAGGACTCGAGTCCTAAAAGTCCAAGAATGTTAAAAGTTGATTAATATATGTCTCTTAAGGTGATTAGAATGACTACTAAGGTCATTTGAGTGAAAAAAAAAAACTTGTTTTAAAAGTCATGATCGAAAGTCAATATAGTGACAAAAGTCATATTTAAACAAAGTCAACTATAAAAAATCAACTTTTTTCTTAGAGTTAGATATTGATATTGGAAGAGTTCTACAACTCGTATTTTAAAATTGATTACACCAAAATGAAATTTAACATGGACTCGAGACTAGGTCATGAAAAGACTCTAGGAATTTATAAAGCCAAGAATTCTCGTGGCTCAATTCGAAAGGTTCAGGATAAAAAACTTTAAAATTTTTCAGAGAAAGTCATTAGGACACATTTTTCCTATAGGTTGGAACATTTAGTTATACTTTTACATAAACAAATCATGAAAAATGGAATGGAGTAAAAGTTGTACATAAATTAATGCAAAAATCAAGCTATGGCTGAATTCCAATATGTGTTTAATATGTGAATTTTGTCCATCTTTAGTAAATGGCAATAGTGTAACTTCCTCTAAAATTAGTTAGATAGTTAGTGATTGAGTTAAGATCATGCAATGGTGGTTGAAGCTTAAATCACGAACTTATAAGCCTATATATAAGGTGATTGGTCATGATTTCATAACTTTTAAACACTTAAAAATTTTTAGAAAATCTATAATTTTCTTTTCTCCCAAGCTCTCATCATTTTAAGAGGGAAACAAGCTTAGAGTAGGTATAATCTCTAATTTTTTTCCTTAATTTAATGATATTGATGATAATTTCATGTTTATCCATGTTTATATGAGATTTAGCCAAGGCGTCTACATAATCTGTAGCATTTGACCAATATAATTCATGATGATCTTATGTCTGCATCTTGATTTAAGCTTTGATTCACTTAGTTTCTTGTTATTTAAAGCTTGATCTTATGATTAATTGTTGAAATCTAGCTTAAATGATGATAAATGACCTAAACCTAGTGTTCAAACTTGAGATCTCCTTAGTTCAAGGTTCAGCGAACTTAGTTTTTTAGGATTTTTTTTATTCAAATTTAGCTAAGCTAGGTTTTAATGATATCGAGCTGAATTTAGCAAGTTTAAATGTGAAAATCTTGAATCCTTTAGCTTAAAAGGAATTCAATTATGGAGAAATAAAGAAAATTAGTTTGTTAAGCTTAGATTCATACGATTTTGAGCTTAATTGATTTAATCTTGCTTAATCTTACTAATTTTAAAGCGAGCTTAAGCAAAAATCTAAGTAGATAGAACTTGAATCCAGTACCATAAGTTCTTGAACTTAGAAAATCATTCTAATAGGGAGAGATTCCTCTAGCTAAGTTTAGCCATGTTGAAATCTTGGTGAACTTGAGTGGGCTTTACATAATTGATGCTTAATTGCTGAAGCCTGGGTGAATTAAGTTGAGTTAAACTTAGGTAAGCTAAAATTTATGCTTAATTGAATGAATTAAAAGCTTGTTTAATTGTTGAGCTCAAATGATTAAAACCATGTTTTGATTGTTAATAATGTTGATTGAACTGAATCCAAGCTTGTTTTCTTATGCTTGATTATTAAATGATGAGATCTTGATGAGATATTGATGTTTAGATTAGCTTAGGTAGATTCGCTAGGGTGAATTTGTGTTTTGAATAGATCTTGTTGATGATTAGTTGCTAGAACCTTAGATTAGTATTCTGTGTTTGATTAAATGCATGTTAGGGTGTTTAGGTTATGTAAAAGCCTTGTTTTCTTAAAAAAGAAAAAATCCCGCAATGTAAGCTTTATTTCACTTAATCAATAGGTGAATCGAAGTTTGGTTTTGCTTAATAAGTTCTTTTATGAATAACTTGGGGATATTAAATAAAATAGCTTGAAATAAAGCTGATTTGGAGTAAATAAAAATATTTTTAAGTATTTCAATATGCTTTGTTAAGACTAAACCTTGGTGAACATTATTAAGAGTCATTTAGGTGAGTCAAATTTTGTTGTTTGGTGTCACTTAGGTGCTGATTACAGCACACAAGTGAGTGGCATTGGTGTGCCACTCACTTGCTAAGAATAAATAATAGTGAATAAAGGTGATAAAAGCGGAGACATTTGCATGTCTAAGAAGCATATGCCAATGTTGGAAAATAGGATTCTAGGTCTTAGCACTAAGAAGTCTTTGTTGACTCCTCATATATGACATGCATAGAGTCTATTTGTTCTCGTTGCTAGACATTCAAACATCTAAAAATGTGTTTTAAAAATGTGACAAAAGGCTTCATGATCATAAGGTGCATCAGAGCTAGTGTTGCAATCCAGTATATCAATCCCATAGAAAAGATATATTTTGATTAGGTTAAACACCTTACTAATTTTTATGAGTATTTTCCCATTAATCCTCATTGATTAGGCTGTGTATTAAAGCATTCAATTTTGTGATCGAATGGATACAGTTAAATCCCAAAACACAAGCGCATAGCTCTATTTTAATGCTTGATTGGTGTTTCTAATTGTTTTTGATGAGGATAATCATTTTTCGTATTTTTCTCATATTGTTAGATAAAAGTATAGTGAATAAGCTTTCCAAGTATGTATGGCTTGTCTAGAGGGCATTCCGGATGAACTGAAAAGAAATTTTGGAAAGTAGACTTGTCAAATATGCTATACGATGCATTAGTGTCCAATAAAAAAAATCATATGATAGCCAGCATAATCTAGCATTTTTTAAATATTTTTAGTTGAATTATAGTGAGCCAACATTCATTAGGATTTGGGTTGGGGATCTTATGTGATTGCAATAATCTGGAATAAATTTGGAAAGCTTAAAAGGTCATATCTATCCTTGTTTTGGTTTTCTTTGAGTTTGGTATCTATTATTCCAAGACATTCGGATGTCTTGGAATATATTCTGGAAGTCATGTTTAGGGTGTCAATAGGTTAGGTGTGTCCTATAAGAAGTCCCTAATGACTCATAATAAACTTCCAAATTGAATTAAATAAAGTTAATTTTTAATATTATTTTCAAAATTATAATTTTCCTCAGTTTAGTCCAAGTGTACTATTTTTGTGATTTCTTTTAAATGGAGTCAAAATTGATAAAAAAATATTAAAAATAGATTAAATTAGTGAGTATTTTTGGAGTCAAGAGGTTTTATAGAAATTTCCTTTATAAATGGTTTTTGCTTCAAATTGGTGGCAAATTTGAGCTAGTCCTGATAAAAGTTTTTGAGATACATTTTTTTTGTTGACATTTTGTTTGATTTTGATAGAATAAGTAAAAGGGATTATGATTGAACATATATGATTGAAACTGAGGAAAAACAAATTCAGATACATGTGATTAGTTGGTACCAAGTATTTGGCATCGTAAGAGGGATCGAGTCCTTACTTGTGGTGTAACCGACTCTTGAGTCTAACTTTATAGATCTTTGATACATGCAGATCATAAAATCGTTCCTTTAGAGTTTTATAACTCTTTAGTGAATGGTTTTAATAGGTGACCCATCACACCTATAGCCAAAATAGATCAATGGCAACTCTTTAACCTTGTCACTCTTGTATTTCGATACGAGAGGTTCAAATGAGCGATTCGTCTGACTGGCTAGGGCCCTACAGTGATTAGAAGTGTTGACTACTCTAATATGTTGAGATTCGTATCTTGATATATTTCGAACATGCATGCAAATGAATGCAATCATACTATTGATGCAACACACAAAATTCATTGTTAAGCAAAAATTACCTTAGCAAAACCTCAAGACACTATCGTACCATTAAGGTAAACGACTTATATCTTTTTGTTAGTGTAAAGCAATGAACATTGTTATCTCCTTAATGCATTAACAATGATGCCATGATGCATATAAAATAGACAAGGCAAACCGAATCATGGATTAGTCACAAAAAGAATAAGGACATATTGCCATAAAATATTTTGGATATTCTGAATGGTCTTGAAAATATCATTCCTAGGTTTCTTAGGCTTTTGAAATCAAAGGGACACATTATTTTGGTATTAAGGTATGTACCCTACAACTGGACTCCAAAAGGCTAGCCTCGTTAATAAATGGTTCTATTTTAGGGTTCGATTCCCTTTGAGATACTTTTCTAAAAATTAAGCTTGATGATGCTTCTAGCGTCACATTAGCCATCAATCCGACAACATAATGATATATTCAAACATTCTTGACACTCTAACGTTCATTATGCAAAACTCCAAGGTGTTCATTTACCTTAGCTTGGTTTTATTTTTTAAACATGTTTTAGCCATTAACCCAATAGCCAAACGATGAGTTATAATCCAAAGTAAATATAAACTTGTATCGATAGGACAATAAGTATCCCACATGATGAAGTTCGGTCAACACCACTCGAGACTCAAACTTGAAAAAAATAAAGCAAGAGAAGGTTAGAAATGTGTCTTGATTGCACCTAGACTTTGGGTTCTTTTAGACTTTCAGGTATGTTTAACTAAATTTGGCTCCTATGGCTCATTATATGCATGTTTAAGATGACCTTTAACGCACATGGTCCCCAAATCATTCCTCCTGCCCAGTAAAGATAGTCAAGGCACCATGATCCTAGGCCTATCACAGGCTTGGTAGAATGAGTTCTATCTAAGTGAGTACATTGCTCATGTTTATATGGATGAATCATGTAAGCAAGAGCAATGTAACTAGAGGGCTTTGGCCAACCATATTAATTGTTAATCATGTGATTGGTTAATAACCACATATATCCTAAAATAGTTCTTATATCTCCCTTCATATAGTACTTGAAAGAAAGTCTAATGCATATGCTAATGCAGTGTGTACCGAGAAAAGCTTCAAACATAGATCTTACTTCATCATGCAAGCCATATATATCAATCATTTTACTTATTTTTATAAGCAAGCGTAGCATCAATTTTTGATTAAGCATTGCAACTAGTTTAGTGCACATAATAATATCATAATAATCGATCGATCAATCAAACAGTCACAACAATAAATATCAAGGGGACTCTAATTAAACACCAACTAAAACTGAGAAAAATTAAAACTTGGGTAATGTGCAACTAGTCTGAGGCCGAACCCTCAATGTCCTTAATGGAGTCACCAAAAAGGTGTTGTAATATATCGAGATATGAACCTTAATGTATCAGAGTAAACAACACTTTGAATCATCAAGCCTTGACCAGTTAGATGAATCACTCATTTGAACCTCTTATTCTAAAATACAAAAGTGCTAGGTTAAGGAGTCACAATTATCTTTGTTAGCTAGATGTTATTAAAACCATTCACTAGAGAGTTATGAAACTCTAAAAGAATGATTTTATAGCCTGTGTATACCAAAGATCTTTAAAGTTGGGCTTGGAGGTCGATTACACCAGAAGTAAGAAGGAATCGATCTTTCTAGTGATGCCTAATACTTGGTACCAACTAATCACACTATTCGAATTTTTTTTTCCTCAGTTTCAATCATATGCATTCAATCCTAATCCTTTTTTATCCATTCCAAATCAAACAAATATCAACAAAAAAATGTATTCCTAAGCTCTTATCAAGACTAGCTTAGATTTACAACTAATTTAAAGCTAAAATCATTTATAAAAGACAATTTTCATAAAACCATTTGACTCCCAAAGAACTTACTAAGTGACTCCATTTTTATAATTTTTTTATCAAACTTGACTCCATTTACAAGAATCACAAAAACTACATTTGGACTAAATTAAAGAAATCACAACTTTGAATACAAGATTAAAAATCAACTTTATTCTTGGAAGCGTTAATGTGAGTCGCTAGGGAGCTTGTATAAGACACAACTAGACCTATTGACACATTAAACATGACTCTAGAAATCAATCTTGAGGCATTCAAATGCCTTGGAATAATATACACCAAACTAGGAGAAAATTGAAATAGGGATAGATTTGACCTTTAAAGCTCTCTGAATTTGTTTCAGATTATTCCTAGCATAAAAAATCACCAAACTAAATTTTATGATTGCTGACTCACTATATGTCAACATTAAAATATTCAAAAAATGCTAGAAAATCAGGACACTATTGCATCGCACAGCATGTCTAGCATGTCCAACCAACTTGCCTTTCAGATTTTCTTCATGATTCATTTGGAATACCAACCAAACATGCTTGGAAAGGCTATTCATTCTACTTGTATGTAAATATATGTGAAAGATACTTTAAAATGATTATGTTCCTCAAAAACTATTTGTAATACTGATCAGCGTTGAAATAAAGCCACAGCTCAGGTTTTAAGATTTTTCTGTATTCATCTAATTATGAAATGGAACATTTTGAAAGCCTATTACTTAGCTTGATCAATGAGAATTACAGGAAAAATAATAATAAAAAATCTTAAGGCCTATAACCTAATCAAAATATATCTTTTTTTATGAGACTATTATGCTAGACTGCAACAGTAGCTTTGACATAACTTGTGATCATGAAGCCTTTTATCAAATTTTTTAAACACATTTTCGAACATTTGAATGTCCAGCAATGAGAACAAATAGACTCTAGAAATGTCATATATATGACAAATCAACAAAGACTTATTAGTGCCATGACCTAGAAGTATGTTTTTCAACATTAGTGATATGCTTTGGAGTCAGGCAAATTTCTTCGTTTTTATCGCTTTTATTCATTATTATTTATTCTTAACAAGTAAGAGGCATACAAATGCCACTCACTTGTGTGCTAAAACCAGCAATTATAGTGACTTTAAACAATAATTTGACTCACCTAAATATCACCTAATGACCTACATCAAGGCTTACCAAGTTTGGATTCAATAAAACATAATTTTTACACTTAGAAAATATTTTTATTTGCTCCAATAAGCTCTAAATCAAGCTATTTTATTTAATATCCCAAAGTTATTCATAGAAAAACTTATTAAACACAATTAAACCTTACCTCACCTATTGATTAAGTGAACCAAGATCGGCCTTTGGGGGATCTTTTGAGAAAAACAATGTTTTTTACACATCTTAAACACCTTAACATGCATTTTATCAAACATGTAGAATGCTATCATATAGTTCTAGCAACTAATCATCCATAGGACCTATTCTAAACACAAATTCAATGCAGCCGAATCTACCTAAAGACAATCATGCTCATTTATTCATCAATTTTCATCATTCAACAAACATGCACAAGAGAAAAGACATGGATTTAATTCAATCAAACATGATTAAGAATTAACGCATGCTTTTAATCATTTAAGCTCAATAATTGAACATGTAAACTTGTAATTTCATCAAATTAAATCTATGTTTCAGCTTACCCAAGCTCAACCTATCTTGATTCATCAAAGTTTCATTAAGGTATCATCACCTAAGCTAAACCAAACCTAAAATCTAAATAAATCTCCATTTTCAAACCTAGGTTAAGCTAGTTAAACATGATTTCAAGTTAAATTTCAGTAGTTAATCACTTAGTCTTGCTTAGAGTAACAAGAAATCAAGTAAATTATAACTCAAAATCAAATAGAAACATCATAGCATCAAGATTCAAGATGGCTAAATGTTATAAATCATGAAGACACCTTGGTTGAAACTCAATTAAACATCAAGAAGAATGAATCAAACATTTTAATCATGAAATTAAATTAAAATTAAAGAGAAAAGTAAGAGAATATTCTAGATTTTCTAAAGAAAATAAGAGCGTGAGAGATAAGAGAATTTTCTAGATTTTCTAAAATTTGCTAAGTGTTTAAAAGTTATGAAATTGTGGATGACAACCCTTATTTATAAGCCTAGAAGTTCATGACTTAAGCTTTAATCACCCTTAGGTGATCTTTGCTTAATCATTAACTCCTAGTTAAAGGAAATTACTTTTGTGCTATTAATGAATAGATGATTAAAATTTGGCCTATTGATCACATGAAAAATTTAGCCAATACTATGTTCTACACTAATCTTGTACAACATTTTATGCCATTCAGTTAATCATGATTTATCTGTATAAAAGTGCAATTGAATGTTCCATCCTATAGCAAAAATTGTGCCCTAAAGACTTTCTCCAAAAAAATCTAAGTTTTTTATCTCAGACCTCTCAGATTAAGCCCTCGAGAAATCTCGACATTTTAAATTCATAAGGTCCTTTCATGACCTAGTCTCGATTACACTTTCTTGACCTAAAGTCTATGTTCAATTTCATTTTGGTGTAATCAATTTTGAAATTGTAGTTGTAAAACTCTTCCAATTTCAAAATATAACTCTAGGCTATAAAGTTTACTTTTATAATTGACTTTACCTAAAGTTGACTTTGGTCATTATCTTGACTTTTGATTTAAACATCTAAAACAAGTCTCATTTCTATCTTAATGTCACCAACAACCATTCTAATCTCCTTACAAGACAATACTATCAACCTTTAACATTCTCCAATTTTCTAAAACTAGGTCCTAGTTTTCCAAATCCAATATCTACCCTCTAAATCGAACAGTTAAGCCAAGATACCTTATTATGTTAAACTAAGCTCATGGAAACCAACCAACACTTCAATTGGACTTTTTTATCATCTATAACTCATTCGAGAATATTCCAACCTAGAAATTCCATTTAACCTCTAAAATAGGGACCAAGTAAATTAAGGGCTCGCACAAAATAAGTTGTCTACAACTTTAACTTACATGCTATTTGAATGAGAAAAAAATCTGATGCAATACTAGTTGAAGCACCAATTTGTCTTATAGATATTTTTTAATCAAGATGCACTAGCATTATGAAAAAAAAAAGATGAATGGCATGACATGGTACAAATATAGCAAAAGAAATTATAATTGACTTTAATCCTACACCAATTTAATTTATTTCTTGCAGAATAAGTAACTCCAAATGGACAAATAAAATAATAGATAAATGGTTTACTAATCTAAAACATAGAATAAGAAAAAGGTTTCGCCTTTATTGAGATTCAGGTAGTACAATAGGTAAATATATACAGCTACACACAAACATACAAAAGATATGGAATCCAATCAAACCAATTTAGGTCTTCAAATCAAGCTATCATAACTTAGCCCTATAATTAAGTAAATATTTTCTTATTATATTTACAAAAATATTTGCAACACATTTAGCTTTGATTGTTGGTTAACATCTCCATCAATTTCCCTATCTTTTAAAATTATTACCCTTAGGTACTTAAAACACTTTGTTACTAGTATTGCTTAAACATCAACTATGGTTTTTATTTCATAGTTATTCTATATTTTACTAAACCTACACTTCAGATACTTAATCTTTAATTTGTTTAATCTAAACCCTTGAGTTTTTTGTTTTTGTCTCTACAACCCTAATTTAGTATTAACCTATTTAGTGTCATCAACAAATACAATCTTATT